>JAZBHA010000727.1:0-45608 GCA_037464855.1 Iselma pallidipennis
AAATATTATAACTAAATACTTTAGGATTAATAGTTTCTTTTTTACAAGATGAAAAAATAATTATGTGAACAACAGTAAATTATAGCATGAAAGAGTACTTGTTTGTTACTTTTATTAGCAGAAATTTCATTCGTTTCATTGTGTATGCTTTCTTTTTTTTTTGTCATTTTTTTTGTCTATTGCATTGAAAACTATTTAAAAAAAAATAATTAAAATTGAAAATCTCAGGGAGGTAAATGCTGTCTAAAAAAAAGTAAATTTCGGCAAAAATTAATGTTTGTTTTTCGTAGTTTAATTTTTGCTAATTTTCCAGCCGTATCTCAGTTTTTGTTGTATACTACCATATCTATATATTATTATTTTTTTTTACCTCTAATGATTTTACAATAATAATATAATTATATTTAATGTTATGATCACCGGCCGTGTACATAGTTTAAGAATTAAAAAATAAAGAAGTTTTCTTGCGAATGTTGTGTTTAATTGCGGGGTGGACGCGGGTTTTGGTGCCTTCTTGCTCCGGCGTCCGTAGCGGGCACCAAAACACTGCCCCGCTGGACATGAGCAAGGTGGCTTCTTTATAATCACAAAAAAAAGACCAAAAAAACCCGTTAACCACCCCCCTCTTAATTTACCTTTATGAATACCCTTTTCCAGTTTCCTAATTCATCATCAAAGTGAAGTTGATCAAAATTGTGTTGAGTTATTGGTAGGTATTGTGTATAATTTTTAACGCAACTCCTGAAATCCTTAATGCAGTTTTTGTTAAATATTGAAATTTTGATGAGATACTGTTATTCTTTACAGATCTGGGTGTCTGATAATACAATGGAACAAATGCCTGTAAGTATTGTTTTGTTACTTTTTTTCATTCTCGTCTAGTAATTATTGTGATTATTTTTTCTTTTTCTTTTTAAATAATAATAATAATTAGATGTGGTGTCCACCAACGCCCCCACAACAAGACAGTGATATTTATATTGATCAGACAATGTCCTTCTTATATGATATGAATGTAATGTCCGAATCTCAATTACCACCAATCTATGTTAAGAAAGAAGCAAAACGTACTAGACATGAAGCTGGTTTTGTTGATAGTCGTCGTCCAATTAAAATACCAAGAAAAGATGATACAATGAATGCTGCACCAAGATCATTATTCCATTCAGCTGCTATATTGAAAATGAAACGTGATTTAAAATTACAAAAATATCGTGGTATGGTACGTACATCAACAGCAGTACCAATAACTGGTAAAACAAATCTACCAAAACCATTAGAACAACCATTATGGCATGATTGGACAATACATGAAGATATGGCTATATTAAAAGTAATACAATCATTACAAAGTTTACCATTGAATTTAATGGTTCTATCACCGGGACATACACCCAATTGGGATTTCGTTGCCGATTATGTTAATACAGTTTCAATAACTTACCGATCACCAAAACAGTGCCGTCATAGGTAGGCTAAACACATAGGATATTATTCAAATAATAATAATCAATATTAATTTCAATTTTTCTGTTAAGATATGAAACCGTATTGATGCAACGTGAAGAAGGGAAGTTGATATTTGATAATACGATTCGTAAAAAGAAGAACAAAGCTGGTTTAATTCAGAAGATCCCATTGAATCAACAACAACAACCACAACAACAGCAGCAACAACAACAACCACAATTACAGCAACAACAAAAAATCAATAAGCCAATGCGTACATCACAATTATATGCACAAGATAATAATTCAACATTTTCACAAATGCTTATACAAAGATATGATGCATTAAAATCATTATCAACAAAACGACAACCAATACAAAGACAAATAACAAATAATCCATTATTGAAAAATCCAAAACATGTTGCAATATTAAATGAATATGGTATTGATTTAGATCATCCAGTGATGCCAGTTGAAGTGGCAGCACGTAGAGCTGAACGAATAGCACGTGAAAAGAAACCAATGACATTAGAACAACAACAACAACAAATGGCGGCTAGATTACAACTATTAAAAAGTGTTATACCATCAAACCAAGTGCAACAGCAACAACAACAACAACAAAAACAACAAGCAACAACAACACCTACAACGATTAATAGTGGGCAAGTTGTAGCAGCTACTGCTTCAACATCTAGTGCACCTGTAACTGTTGCTACTGCTGGTAGCGCTGCTGCTGCAAGTAATCAAGTTACTGTAACACAACAAACTGTTAATTTGGTTTCTAATGTTGCTACAACTATTGCAACATCATCAATATCAACACCACCACCACCAAGTAATTTTCTTTAAATGTAGTTTTTATTCTATCATTTCTTGTTATTTAATGAAATAATTTTTCAGATGTGATTCGTTCGCAACGTATAATAACATCACCGATGCAAGGATCAACTGTTGTATCAGTTTCTGGTTTAAGTCCAGCACAGATTCAAGCAGCTGCTACTGCACAACGTTTAATTGTTTCCAGTACATCGCCTGGTCAAAATAAAACCGATATTGGACAAGTTAGTAGTATACAAGCAAAATCAATTAGTCCAGCACAATTACAATTGATACGTCAACAAACGGCATCATTTAAACAACATTTACGTTTACAAACAGCAAATAGTTTACAAGGACAAAATATAAAAAATTCAACTGTAACAATTGGTGGTCCACAAACCGTTGTACAATTTACACAAGCTCAACAACCAAAAACGGCACAATTTATACGACAAGGTACAGTTACTGTTAGTGGTGGTACTGGTAGTGGTAATACTGGTGGTAGAACGGAAATTACACGTACGGTAACTGAAAGTGAAATTACACAATTATTGAAGAAGAGACAATTACAACAACAACAACAGCAGCAGCAGCAACAACAACAACAACAGAAAACTATAACAGCAGTAGCAGCTAGTGGTAGTAGTGGTATTACTACTAGTGGTGCACAATCATCAACAATTCAAGGATTATCAGGACAAGTTTTTGCTCAAGCTGTCCAACAATCCGGTACGCCTGGTACTCAGGTTGCTACATTAGTAAAAGCTGTTTCGAATACCGGTGGAGGTAAAAATGCCCTTTTCTAAAAGACACAATAATTATATTATTCTATTATTCTAGTTCCCCAAACGGTCACAATTCCTGTATCAAGTGTAACATTGGGTAGTGCTGGTAAAACAATAACACCAACAATAAAAGGTGCAAATGCTCAACAATTACGCCAAATTCAAATTCAGCAACAATTGTTATCGCAAAAGAAATTAAATGCACAGAAATTGAATATAGCTCAAGTGGGTGGTAAAAACAATGTACAAACACAATTAATCGTTGGACCTAAGCCATTATCGACGGCTATGACAGTTCAACAATTTACACAAGTCATGAGAACACCTCTAGGTCTGTCTAGAGGTCCTGTTGTTTTAGCTAAAGGTACACCACGGGTAATTCCTGTAAATACATCACAAGGCACTAAACAAACTATACAGGTAGATAATAATAATTTTTATAAATCAATGTAGAAATAATTAACTTTTCTAAAAAACAAATAGGTGGTGGCTGCAACATCTCAAGCTCTAAATTCAGCATTACGTCCACAAGGTTCATCAACGTTAGCTGGTGCATTGGCTGGTTTAAAAGTTCAAAGTCAAGGAAATTCACAAACACAACAAGCCATTTTATCACAAGTATCGGCAGCATTACAAAATCAAACTGTTGCAGTACGACAAGGTAGTCCTGTACGTTTACAAACAGCTAGTGGTGCATCTATTGTTGCTGTTACTGTACAACCGACATCATCGAATGTACAACAACAACAACAGCAGCAGCAGCATCATCAACAACAACAAAGTACACAACAACATACATCAAATCCAGAACAAGTAAGTAGGTTTGTCAAAAAGTAATCGTAACATTCTTTACATTTAATTTTTTTTTATTTGTGGAATTTTTGTGCTTCATTGAATTTTCTTTATTATTATCATGATTATTATTATTATATGAAGTAATAATAATAACGGGTTGTTGAGATATTGCCAATTTATTAAATTAAATTGGTTGTAATTTAAATGAGATTTAACAAGACCACTGTTTGTTGAAATAATTTGCCAACCCGTTCATCCTGTATTTTTCTCTTAGAAAGCTGTGATATATTACTATTATTATTATTATTATTATTATTACTGTTAATAAGAGTTTTTTCGCATAGTATTAATTTCAGATTAGTGTTTTTTTTCTTCCTCCTATTATATTTTTTGCTGTCTCACTCGTTAAAAAAACTAATAATATTGTTGTAAATACATGTATCATAAATATTTTGTAATATTTTGACAAATAAATAGGTACTTTGTATTTGTTGTATGTATTTATTTTTGCATGAAAACCATTTACAATATAATTCTTTGAAAATTTTGAAAATAAACGTTATTTTTCAGGAATGATTATTCTTCTATGAAGGTGTGTAGAAGCTATGAAATAGATTTGAAATGATGAGATATATTGTTGTTGTTTTACAATCAAATTTAAATAAAAATCTTGTTTTGATTTTTTCTGTCTATGATTGTGTCGATGATTAGTGTAGTTACCATGCAAGCGGTGTTCCATTCCATTGGTAAAAACCACCATTATGTGTTTCATTGAAATTGTGTAAAAGTTGTATAATTTGGGCAACACTTTTATCAATTTCTAATGGTGCTTTCGGCCCACCCATATCTGTTTTCACCCATCCTGGATGTAAATTAACAGCCATAATTCCATCATTCTTTAAATCGGCACACATTGATTTTGTTGCCATATTTAATGCCGCCTTTGAACAACGATATGGATATAATCCACCATCTGTATTTAATGAAATTGATCCTAAAACGGATGTTGTATTGATAATTAATGCTTTGTCAGCACCCATCTGTTTTTCGGAATTATTTGTAGCTGCCTGTTTTAGAAGTGGTAACAGGGACTGAAAGAAAACACATTATTTTTATGTTGGTTTGCTGAAAAAGGACCTTACTTTTGTTAACATTATTGGTGCAACAGTGTTAACAGTGAAATTTTCCATCATCTGTTCAGGTTTAACCAGTTGAATGCGAGTAAATTTTGATGTAACACCAGCATTATTGAAAAGGACATTGAGACCGATATTTCGGGTCATATCGGTTACTTGTTTTGTGAAATTATCGTAACTATGAAAGTCTCGTACGTCTATATGTATAACAAAAAGTAGAATTTTGGAGAAAAATGTGATAAGAAAAAAATAAACAAAATCATGTTATTTATTACCCAACTCCAGGATGTGGAGGTTTTTATTTTGGTCGGCAATCTGTTGTAGTTCCTGTTAAGTAATTCAATATTTATTAAGAGGCTATTTAAAGGAGAATACGTAGTAGTTTGTGTAAAACTGGACTACAATCAATTTATATTCCGTACTTCTCATTCATGAATAGGGTATTTCATCCCCTCTAACCCCTCTGCATTACTGAAATACTCTACAGTTGTCTTACATTATCTTTAGAAACGATCCCACTTTTTGTAGTTTTATTCTATTTTCGACACTCACTATATGGTGGCTGGCGCCCCTCTGTGGTCTGTGGCCCCCGGATAATCTGAATGTAAAACACTATCAAATGGCAAAACGAATGGGGACCAGCTGAATGCTACTTACGAACCTTACGAACTACTTTTGAAAGGAAAAATTAAGTTACATCAGTTACATCTTAATAAAAAGATTAAGACATTCCCAAATATCACCATCAATCTTTCGGCACAACGCGGACAGTGCCGGATTTGTGCATAAACTTGTTTGCTTTTAGTCCAGGGCCGTACTTACAAGCGAATAGTTTATTTAGTTCTCAATAGAATTTTATTTATAATAAACACAAACACAAAATACCTACAAATGATGGATAGATCAATTTGCAGAAAACCGATCCAAAGACAGACCCGGACTCGCTTATCTTAGCTCCAGGGAATTTATAAGAAGATAGCTCTTCAGCTGATATTAATGAAAAAATACCTTAAAATATTATCGATGGCCCCTTAAACGCAATTTGTCCCTTAAAAACTCATTGGCCCCTCGGGAAATCTCCCCATATCTCCTCTACCCTGTCTAGTCCGGCCCTGTCCGAAGAACAAACAAGTTGGCTACCCCTTACATAAGGTAATTGCTGAAATCGGGCTGTAGGGGGACGTGCGCTCCTTCTGTACACCACCTCTTTAACCAAATTCTACTGTATTTGGTAAGGTCATGGTTTACTAAACATTAAAAAGAAATATATCAAGAATCAACAAAAATTAGGAGTCATTTTTTCTAAAAAAAGTGCAAAGTCATTCTACGATGCTGTTAAGCCGAGCGCACATTGAATAAATATTTGCGTTATGTGTTGTTTTCGACGCAATATCATGTGTATGTGTGCATTGATAGCTTTATCTTATTGTTAGCGTGGACGTGTGCGCCGCATGCGAACGTACGCAGAAATTTTCGCGAGATACAATGCACGCACTCCGACCATTATCGGATTTTTTGATGAATGTCAAAGGAACTTGCGACGTAAGCGTGTAAACCGGTGGACAGGTTTGTTAATGAAGACACGTTTTCGACCCAGATCGTTCCATTTTGGTGTGGTGCCTTAGGTACAGTGTGATAACGTGATGTAGGTGTGAATAGGGTCAATTCGCACTTTTTTCATGCTAACCGAATGTAACAGAGTTACCTCCTTTCGCCTCAGAAACAATACTCGAACGATTTGCGGTGCACCAAAATGAAAAATGTGAATAGAATTGTATACCATGCCAAAGGCGGCTAAGGTAATCTACACACGTGTCAAGCACAACATGAACAGTAACCTTCAGTGAAAATTTTACGCGTTGAATTTCAACATTCAACACACAATGCAAATTCTTATCAATGTGGACTCGGCTTTAGATGTCACAGTTGAGATCCTGCTATCTACCATCAATGCTAAATGTGATAACATCGCAGTGATCTTGCATTTTTCTAAAAATTTGTTCCACAAAGTAAAAAAAAAACGTATCTAAAGCAGTTTATTCTGTAGAACACGAATTTCTCATTTTTTACCCTGGCGAGACCACTTTCCCGCCATAATCATCTGGTAGAGAAAGTGGCGCAATTCCCCACCGAAGTGGTGGGGGTGCACGAGCCCCATTGCAGAGCATCGAATAGCAATAGTGGCATTATATCGAGTGTACAACGCTATTTCAGTTACAAAAATGAAAGTCATTGATTATAATCAATGGTTCGATTTTAATTGGTATTTATACATGAGACAATTGTTGAACATACCTAATATGAATTAAATTACGGGCCTACGTATTCAATTCATCGCCTACTTTGACATTAAAGCATCGTTGTACACCTGATCTAATAACTGGAATATCCGATATAATAATAGACATACGTGATGATTTGATTATTTTATTCATTTTTTTGAATGACCCACTATAATTCTAATTCGTGGAATAATGACTAGATGTCTCTATTGCGCCATCTCCATAGAATTTAATTTTTTATTATAATAATAGAAAAGTAGTCGTTTATCGTTAATGTTAATAATCATTTTCTAGAAAGATCTAACCAATAAGTTGAATTGATCAAAATCTGTTGTAGTTTATCTATTCTCCCACCATTAATTTAGTTTTCAATTACATATAAAATAATTGAGAAATAACCCTATTTTATTATTACACCTTGCGTTCACGGTTAACTTCCAGTTTCCAGTTGTTGGCAGTGCAGTGCAGTAGAGTGGAGTGAACGTTCTGGTTTTTTTTATTATAAATTACAATTAGTAAAGATATTTTCTTAATTAAGTAGCAAAAATTTTGATCAAATTGAAATTAGAAAAATGGCACCAATCGGTGGTAAGTAAATTAATCGTTTCTTTGTCTCATTATCAATAGATATTATAAAAGGATTAATATTTCGAATTACTACTTCTATTTTAGTAGTTGACGTAATTATACTTACCGTAGCTTTTGTTATATTCCGACAAGTTGCTATAATAATCTCCGGTTTTCGTTCACTATAATTATTATTATTAGTCAAGTGTTTAATTAAACCTAAACCTAGGCCACGATTACACCCGGTAATTAAAATTGATTTCATTGTTGGTCTTCCAAATTGTTCGAAAAAAACGGGGTTTATTGGTGTGCAATCAACAAGTTATGATAAAATCAAAAAATAGGTTATAATAACTGTGGTGGTGATTATGATAGTCGGTCGGAGGACGTGTGCGTTGTCGTCCGTCTATGCCATGGCGTACAATTTCGGTAATTTAACATCATCCAATATTATCTTACGTCGTGTAAATAACCGAAAATCGGTTACATTATTTTGTAATTTTATTGAATCAAATACGAATTTCCGTTGGTTTTCAAGTGATCATTCAATTAATAGAAGTAAGTGAAAGTTTCTTTTTCGAATAATATGGCATTGAATTGTGTGCGATGGATGAATGATGGTGCAATTTTATAACTATAATAACCTTCTCAAAAATGAGACAGATTTGTATTTTTTTATTATCTTTTATATGGAATTTGATAGGATTTAATATATTTGATAACATTTTGAATGATCATTATAGTTAATTATATATATTGTTACTATTTTATTATCGGATAAGATAATTGTAAAAGTATGTTTTGTGGAGACATAATCAAGATCGGCACTTTAATAATAATTTTTTCTTATCATCATTACTATTATTTTAAATAGAAATACAATGATTTCACATCAATTCTTTTCTGAATTGAATAATACCGATGGTAATACTACGCCACTGAGTTTTTGACATGATTTCATAACCTATAAGTTGTCAGATTCAATGAAATAGAGTCAGATTGTACAGGTCCGGACTCAGGCCAAGTTTCGAATCTCTCTTTTATATTCATTTGCTCCTAGTTTTTTTCTAATCTATTTACATTGCACCTGATTTAAAAAAAAAGGGAGGTCAAATCAGTGCGAATTAAGCTTTAGTTCAGCTTTGTGTCATGTACGGTTTAGGGCTGGGCGCGATCTTTCACATATCGATTAGAATATCGATATATCGATATGACTTTTAAATTTTATCGATATATCGAATTATCGATGCATGATATCGATAATTATTCACACGTAGGCATATTTTGATACAAAGCATACATCGTTGAGACTACAAATAGTTATTTATTTTTGTCGATATGTCAGTATTTTATTAACAATTTAGTTATCGATGTATAGATATATCGATAAAGTATCGATATGCCAATAAATTCCGATATATCGATATTATCGATTATCCAAATATCGATATCAAAATTCCAATATCGCCCAGCCCTAGGACGGTTCTCGAGATGTACATTCAGGCAGTGGCGGAGGCCGCCTCGGGCCCCGTAAGACAGGGGGCCCCACATGACAATAAAAATTCGTATTTTACATATTATTTCAAACCTTCTTTAAAAAAGTAAACAATTAAAAATCAAAGAATCATTTGAAGCGCCCGCTTTTGTATTCTTAATTCGTATGGGGCTCCAAAGATCTTTAACGCCTCGCTCCCCTTGAATACTTAATCAGCCACTGCATACAGGCGCTCAAAATGATATTACGCAATAAAAACTTTAATATATTTGATATAAACGTACAGTTACGGGCACATAAAAGAGAACGTCCCGTGGGTAAGAAATACTAATGTTTTCGTTTGTCTGCGTCAGTCTTTTTATCTCTTTACAGTAGGAAGGTGGAGAAATAGAATATCTCTCCTACTAGATTAGCCAGATTCTGGTCTGTGAAGCTTAAGCTGTCTTGTGGAGACCACCCTCGGCAGCCCGATTTACACAGGTCCACAAAAAACGTTCTATTTTATGTGCACGTAACTGTACTACTAGCTAGAAACTATCAGGAGGCGGGATATCACGGGATTTGATCTATATTAGTATCATTGAGAACTTCAAAGTCCCATATGACTATATCTCACAGCCAGTCACGCGGATATCTCTACACATGTTAAAGTCCCACATACCTATACAGTGGCGTAACATCAAATTTGAGGCCCGGAGGCAGAGTTTTGTAATGGGCCCCTTCCCTATACAGGGTGTAATTGAAATCCCTTACAATATTCAAACCTCATCATTCCTATGGAGAATAGATTACGATAGGTTCATTTTAAGGGGTCAAAGAAAGAAAAAAATTAGCCAAAACCATTGTTTGATGGTCACGGAATAGTTACTGACCTACTATAATGTTGTCGTCGAATGGATGTTTCAATCCACTTCTTAGGTCAAGTGGGTCCGGTGGGCCCCTTACATGCATGGGCCCGGAGGCAAGCGCCGTGCTTGTAGTCTGGTGGTGCTCAACACATGCATTTATTAGTGGTTACAACAATCGGAGTGTGTGCGTTAAATGTCACGAATATTTTTCCATGCATTCGTATGCGCTGAACACGTCCATACCTGACGCTCAATTGACAATGCAACTTTTTATCAATATCGACTCACCTTTAGGTATAAATATCATCGGTAATTATTGTTAATCAGAAGGAGAAAATAAGTCTAAAATAAGAACTAATCATAAACTAGGACGGTAATAATTCTTCTAATTGTAAGTAATTTGTCGTCAGAACTATAATACTTTCACATAGGTACTACATTGGATTGGTTTTCTATGATTCAGTAAACCTATTCATATTTCTATGTCTTGATGATGTTCTCCTCCCATCAACATTTTATTGTTTTCATTATTTTTCGAACTTGTTTATGTAAGTTTATCATCCATTCTATCCAATTATTATAATTGTAGTTTATTTGTATTATACTAGAGAATGTAATGAAAGCGATATTATTTCTTATTTTTTACTCGTTTTACTAACAAAATCGATTCAATTTCACTCCATTATCGTAATTATCGATATTAAAGTATGAAACATGTAACATTATTAATAGAGGTGTGTATATTAAAAAAAAAAGAAAAACGCAATCATATTAATGTCGTTTCGTTATTAATTATTCTTGTTTAATTATGAAATTGTTACCAATTACACCAGTTTCAATAAATGTTTACTTTGTTTCCATTATAACTTACAAAAAATATGTCTGATATAGACAATATAGAAAGTACCATTTCCTTTAGATTTTATTATTAATATTATTATTATTGTTGTTGTTTTTAAGGTGAATATGATCTTGTCGTTTTGGGTGGTGGTTCTGGTGGTTTAGCAGCAGCAAAAGAAGCAGCTGGTTTAGGTGCTAAAGTAGCCGTTTTGGATTATGTTACACCATCACCAAGAGGTACAAAATGGGGTCTAGGTGGTACTTGTGTTAATGTCGGTTGTATACCGAAAAAATTAATGCATCAAGCTGCTTTACTTGGTGAAGCCATTCATGTAAGGTTTAAAATATGGATTATTATTATTTTTAACCTTATTATTATTATTTTATTACTAATAATCGATTCATCCTAAATAGGATTCTCGAAGTTATGGTTGGGAGTTACCTGATACTGTCAGTCATAATTGGGTAACATTACGAGAAGCGGTACAAAATCATATAAAATCTGTAAATTGGGTTACACGTGTTGAATTGAGAGATAAGTAGGTTTTTTGTTTTTGATTGATTGTTAATCATTTGCTTATTTGAAAAAAAAACAAAAACACTCAATTACAGGAAAGTGGAATACATTAATGGTTTAGGTGTATTTAAAGATCCACATACTGTCCATACAGTAACAAATAAGGGTGAACGTACATTAAAGGCAAAATATTTCTTAATAGCTGTCGGTGGCCGTCCACGTTATCCAAATATACCAGGTGCATTGGAGTATGGTATTAGTAGTGATGATATTTTCAGTTTAGAGGAAGCACCAGGCAAAACTCTTGTTGTTGGAGCTGGATGTATCCTTTAGAACAATAATAATAATAATAAGGCTACAGTGTAGTCTCAACTATTTGCATTTTGGTTACTCGTATTACTCGTATTCTTGACTGTTTGTCCTTAATGTTTTAAACATAGATATTGGTTTAGAATGTGCCGGATTTTTGAAAGGTTTAGGCTATGATGCTACTGTTATGGTGCGTTCGATTGTTTTAAGAGGTTTTGATCAACAAATGGCCAATACAATTGCTGCTGCTATGGTAGAAAAGGGTGTTAAATTCCTTTATAGGTAAGAAAAAAAATTGATAATTTTTTGTTTCTATTCAATTTATAATAAATAATGATTTGATTATTTAGATGTATACCAACATCTGTAGAGAAACAATCTGATGGTAAATTGTTAGTAAAATGGAAAGATGATCAAAATCGAGAGTATTCAGATACTTATGATACTATATTGTTTGCTATTGGTAGACGTGCATTAACACGTGAATGTCATGTAGATAGAGCTGGTGTTAAATTGGTTGGTGAAGGTGAAAAGATCGATACTGTTAATGAACAAACCAATGTTCCACATATTTTTGCTGTTGGTGATGTTCTATATGTAAGTTATTTATTTGAAATAATGATGTATGTCTACACTTAACCTGTCATACTAAATTATTAGGTTAATCTCAGAAAATTTGATCAAATACCGTAAAACTCATATACAGTGTGATCTACAAAATTTATGGTCAAGTGGCGTAAGGAACGTATGTCGACACTTT
This sequence comes from Iselma pallidipennis, assembly GCA_037464855.1. Taxonomy (NCBI): domain Eukaryota; kingdom Metazoa; phylum Arthropoda; class Insecta; order Coleoptera; family Meloidae; genus Iselma; species Iselma pallidipennis. The sequence goes on from JAZBHA010000727.1 coordinate 12,609, forward strand.
ATCATTTGCTACTAAACTGTCATACTAAGTTAGGTTAATATTAATGACGTAAATATATGATATACTAACCATAAATTCTATAGATCACACTGTAGATGGCGTTACTGCTTCGACTATCCGAATCAATACGTACACAAGGACATACGTTTATCATGACAGACTAGACTGTAAAATTACAATATGTATCTGAATAATAAATAAAATATATTTGTTTTTTTTTTGTTGTAGCGTAAGCCGGAATTAACTCCAGTAGCTATACACGCTGGTCGTTTACTAGCTAGACGTTTATTTGGTACGAGTACAGTACAAATGGATTATGAGAATGTAGCAACAACTGTATTTAGTCCATTAGAATATGGTTGTGTTGGTTTGAGTGAAGAATCAGCAATTGAAAAATATGGTGAAGATAATATAGAAATCTATCATGCATATTATAAACCAACTGAATTCTTTATACCGCAAAAATCAATTGCACATTGTTATTTGAAAGTGGTAACAAGACGTGATGCTGATCAAAAAGTACTTGGTATGCATTTTATTGGACCACAAGCTGGTGAAATTATACAAGGATTTGCTGCTGCAATTAAATGCAATTTAACAATGAATGCATTATTAAGTACAGTCGGTATACATCCGACTGTAGCTGAAGAATTTACACGAATTTCGGTTACTAAACGTTCCGGTAAAGATCCAAATCCGGCTTCGTGCTGCAGTTAAAAAAAAACGAAATAAAAACACAAAATAACGAATCAATAAACTTTATTAATGTCAGAAAAATTGAAAAAAAAAAGAATTTAATAAAAAATAACAGTGGCGTAGTAATGATATTAATTGAAATTTTCAAAAAAAACCTTTTAATTTTGTACATTCCATAGGTGCCTTTTCAATTATTGATTCGTCTTATTTATTGAATTTCTAAAAATCATAATATTAGACAGTATTAACAAGATAATGTAATTTTTCCAGTTTCCACAAATACAAAATACACACACACAAACCCATAAATAAACAAGATAGTTGAACCAATTTGTTTTTTTTTTTTTAATTTTCCTCTAGTCTTGATAATCCAATTGTTTTAATTTCGGTAGAATACAACTGAGTGCATTAAATGCATATTCACCATGATTATTACCAGTCACATTGGCACAATTATTTATAATCATTAATTGACTAGAATTGTAGAATTTGCCTAAAAATTCTTTAATATTATCAATCACAATTTCACCATCGTCATTCTGATAGCCTTGTTTCTTATAACTGCAACTTAAAAATTGCTTGTATTTTTCATCATCTGGTAGTATTGTTGTTGTCATTGCTGTTTCGATTATTTTTCGATCGATACCAACTTGTTTGATACATTCCAGTGCAATAATTTGGCGATTTCTATCTTGAGCCTGAAATTTGATTAATTTACAGTCGTAGAACAACCTCGTTAATCGGAACTAAGTCAATTCAGGATATAGAGGCTTTCATTCTCTTTACAAGACTATCATGTACAGTGAACCCTCTATATAACGAACTTTTGTCTGTTCTTTGGAGGTCCGTTATATGGGGGTTCACTGTACATTTGTCCGGATTATAATTAGAAAATCGGATTAAAGTGCGGACAGATTATAGAGGTTCTACTGTACTTACCTTTATTAATATTAATAATAACGTAACTAAGAATAAAAATAAGATTTTTTTCATTATCAATGAAAATTTTAAAACCGATTATTACCAAAACTTCTAATAAAGTAGTCTATTAGGTCACGACTTAAAAATATTTACACTATCAGCTTGATATGATATGATATTGGAAAAAAAGTTAATTTATTTCGATAATTATGCGCAATATTCTAATTTTTAATCGGAATATATGTAAGTCAATCAGGGCCGCATTTATACTTTTGGAGGCCCCCAGGCGCAACAGCATTATGAGGCTTCCAACAGAACAAGTCTATTTCAGTTGATCAAATTCGAACGCATCTTTTTAGGCTTATTTTGGAAAAAGTGGTCACACAAGGAAATGAGTATGAGGAGAATGTTGAGAAGGTCGACTTTGTAGCATGTACGGTTCTCGAGGTATAGCCGTTCAAATTACAATTCGGCGACGAAAACTTTGCAGTCGCGTAACTCCTACATCCCTTGACAAATTTGGACCCAATTTGGTACAAAGATGCTATTAATCAAAGAAGGTCAGAAGCCTTGGTATCACGTGATCTAACCCATATTCACTCCTAGTCACACGGAAATCTCCACATATGCTAAGAGTCCTACATACCTCTTATATGCAGGCCAAATTTGAGGTTCGTAGCTTGTGGTAGAAGAATGTTATGGGTATCGGAATTTGAAGGGTTCAATGTCTCAAAAGGCTAAGTAAATGTACGTTGAATTGAATGATACTCTACCTTCTGGTACTTCTCGGCTTGTAGTACCTTTATGCCTTATTTGGTTAAAATCGGTCAAAGGACATAGAAGCTACCGGGTTCCAAAGTTTTTATTGAGTAATCTAATTTTGAGCGTCTTTATGTACATATCGAGAATCGTGCCACAAAGCTGAACTAAAGCAAAGGAGGCTCCAGCATGCGCCTTATGGTAAATGCGGCCCTGAAGTCAATAACGACAATAACATCCACGTTTGGGGCGCTTGAGAAGAATGTCTAATAAAAAATATATTTTTTTTTTAAATTCTGTTTTATCGTACTTTATTTTCTTTATTTAAGCTCAAACTAGTTTTGGTAATTTTACAATTCATTTGTATAAAAATTCTCTTTTTTAACAATTGGTCATTATCAATAAATTACATACATATACATATGTATCATATTATAATAGTTTTACGCTATAGCCTGTACACTGTTGGGCACTTGTGTCTCATCATCTTCCGTTTCACCTGCATCATCATTTGATTGTTCTTTAATTTCATCAACTTGTCCAACTAATGCCCGATATCGTTTCGCAATAATTTCCCAATCGGTGACATGTTCAATACGTGTTGTTTGTATATTGAAACTTAATTGTGATCCTAATGGACTTAAATGTGTCACTGATAATGCTACAGAGTCTTTTGGAGCAATTTTCGTGCCTTTTCTAACTTTCGACAACCATTTGGCACCGGCTTTTGAACGTGGACTTAATTCCTGTTGACGTTGGAATTTACCCATTAATTGGACCAAACTTTCCCGTTTCCTAGCTCTCACTTTAAATATTAATAAAAATAAATAATTTTTGACGAATGATTTGTATTTATTTAGAATTACCTCGTTTTTTGCAGATATTCACCAAATAAAATAGCCATGTGGTGATTAAATTGATCGGACTTGGGGCAGTTGTGGTGCGATGCATTGATCGAATCAGTTTGCTAAGACCAAATTTCCATTCTATGTCTGATTGGGCCTATAGTATCGAATAAAATTGCCTCTATACTCTTTATATTTTCTCTCTTTTTCTTATTTTTTTTATTTTTACTTAAATGGTATCATCAAAAATGCGATAAAAAATACTCACTAATGGTGCTTTCAAAAAAATTTATTGCAAAAAATTGTGGACTGTGCAAAAAATCTGAAAAATCTCAGGGTTATTATTGGAAATTCGTCTTGTTTCTTTTTTGGCTCGTTCATTCCTAAATTTTGATTAGTAAAAGTTTGTTAGTTACTACGAAAAGCCAACATCGATTTTTAAGGATGCTAAGAGGCTTCCCGCTTAGCTCTAATAAACCATTCTCTAACTGAATTGTTCAATTCGGGACAAGGATTGGAGTCTAAAGTTTCTAAATCGGATAAGGTAGAGAGCTAAACATACATATTATTATTAAGCGCCATTCCAATATAGTCATGTGTCTGCTACAATGATCCAGCCCAAGAGAACTGGTGCGCGAGATCGGCGATAAGGGATCTATAGCAACATATTTATACAGGCTATGCCATCTTTATTTCTTGTATTACGTTTTTGCTATTACTATTGTTGAAATTTGGTAGACGGGGAAAAGTCTAAACGGTTACCCGTCCAAGCTAAGAAGAACTTTCAGCGGGAATACGCAATGAACTTGTAATCAGTAGATAATGAATGTGGGTGTTGCCGTCCTGAGACCATGCTCGCTCTATATTCATGTATAATGTACCTATATGCGCCAATTTGGGACTTCTCAGCTTGGAAGGATATGAAAATTCACCAAAATGTTTTTAAGACGGCCTGATATGCGTAATAGCAATAGAAAAGATGTAATGTACAGAGAGATACTGATGGCTGTGTCTGTATAGTCAGCAGGCAACAAGCGTGACTCTGCCATTGGGTGCGTCCTAATACATTTTCTACTTGGACATGGTTTACCTGGATACGCTGATAGGTATCCGTCATCATGGCAATGAGTAGGTTAATCAGTACCACAACAGATACCAACATGTAAACGCCGAAAACAATCTTAAACAGTACCTCCGTCCAATAGGGCTGATTATTATGATTGTTTGAATTATAGTTGGGAATTTTCAGGTGATTGGTGGTAGTTTGGCCGAAAACCGCGAAAAACAGTAGCTCAAAAGCACTGATCGGGTTCTTTTGGACTGGAATCACAAAAGAAAAACGAATGGGCAACTAAATGAATTTACCTGTATACGTTGATACGTATCGGACATCATTGCAATTAGCAGATTTATCAAGACGACAACGCTGACCAACATGTAGATACCAAATACAACTTTGAAGAGATTATCTGTCCACTGTGGACGAAACTGTGGACGATTTGGTGCTGCCTTCACCGTTAATTCATCGTAGGTGGTTTGGCCGAAAACGGCGAAAAATAACAGCTCGAAGGCTAGCAGCGGATTCATTATCACTGAGAGAAAAGGACGGTAATCAGAGTGCCGCTATTAAGCACCATTGACGATTTACCGTCATCACTAGCACACAATCACAGACACAAAAAGAGACAAGGACAATAACACAGATCAAAAGACTCAAACAAACAGAGATGTACGCACACATACACACATACACAAACACACACAAACACATCGAGCATTTGAGGCACATTTCTCTATTTATATGCAACGTACTCCATCGAAAAGTACCCCTATCTAATTAGGTACTTTTCTTTGGGATACCTTGTATATTTTTGGTAGGTAGGTACATGTAACAAAAAAACCTACAATGCTAATCCTTGTATTCCACAAGTAAGCTTAAAAAGGGGAAAGACAAAGACAACAACAACAGTGGACGTTAGACCTGAAACTATGGGACAAAACTTTAACAAACGACATTACACAAGATCTAAACAATGAGAGAAGCCACCTTTCCTGGGACTTACTCCCTGTTATTGGAGGTCGTTTTTTACGTAGTGAAGCCCGTACTTTTGGGCTATTACTGTGGAATTCATCAATCCATTCTGCATCCTCCGCCAGCGATTCCATTTCATTTTCTGTATTTGTTTATATTATTAAAGAAACAAATTATATCTAAACGAAGACTTACAGCAAAATCAGGCAATTAAAAAAAAAGATCAATCTTGAACGCTTTTTTTCAATTACCCAGAAGTTTTTTAAATAAATAGTAAAGTGACCAACTTACCATCATTGAAGTATCCTCTTTTGCTCGGTACCCTGTTGTCTTGGAAATTTCTGAATGGCTGGTTTAATGCAACAAATTGCATGGAAAATCCAAATACGAATATAGCTAAAACGGCAAGAAATCGTGCCAAGTCTTTCATTAAATTACCAATAATTATTGCCCATGGACCGAATAGATGATGAAACGATAGAAAATCCAAAATTTGTACACACGCTAATACAAATGATAATGCAAATAATTGATTTCGACAATACATTAATGTTGGCCAATAGTTCACATCAACAAATAATAAACCCATTAAATGTACAGCAACACCAAATATACTAAACAATAACACCGATAACTTGATCCAACCTAAACCAGACTTATCACTGGGATTTGTTAATTCAAACAGTAATAAACCACTTAACCAAATCAATAAAATCCATTCATACCAATATGGTAGAAGGTTTGATCTAACAACGGGATATGGTGGAGTTATGCCGACAATTAAAAGAAATAACATCAAATATACATGTGATGTCAAATACGACATAAATTTAATAATAGGGACTTTATGGTATTTATGGCCTAAAGGTAATGTAAAGGCTATCCAGACGGGTGGACAGATGATAAACAGCACGAAAAGCAGGAGAGTACGCCACGCCGTCCATGTGAGCGCTCCTCGCCACAACTCCTAAAACCACCATTAATTATCTACATGAGAAACACTCGTTCCTAATCTAATCTTTACTTGCAAATATCGTTGAACAACTGTATGTGCAATCACTTCTTTCTGTTCATTTTCAATTAGGACATCCAGAAATTCGACATTTCTTCGATCAGTTGCTGTCAGTATTTTCCCAGCTGAATCAGCACCAGCTGCTAGTGCCAACAATTCCGTTGCCATTGCTTCACAAAATTTGCCAGCTGCAATCAGATCTTTTGCACGTTCCTTTTCTTTTGTTGATAGTACTGTTAGAATATTTGACAGTTTGGCGGCTGTATCTACCGGGGCCGGTGATACCAAAATAAATTCCTCGATTGGTTTATTGTTATGGTTTTTCGAACACACCATTAAATTATAAACAAATCGACGATCCTCCATTAATGTATACGTATCGTGTTCTTTAGTCATAAGATATTCAAGTACATCATGATGACCTTCAGACGCTGCAAACCAAATCGGGACATAACCCAGATTTGTTTCAGATTTTGGTGATGCTCCAGATTCTACCAATAGTTTAACAACATCAAACGTGCCAGCTCTTGAGGCACAATGTAATGGGGTCCAACCGTTTCTATCAGGTGCGTTAATCTCGGCACCTTGACCTGAAAAACGAATGCCCCTCAATCAAATAAATCTTAATTACACACGTAACCCTAAACACCACATTCGTCAATTTTCGAAATTTCAAGAAACCGACAATGGATCTCTCTCCAAAGAGATGTGATAGATTCTTACCTAGTAAAACCTCTACCATCTGATAATGGCCATGAGTTGCTGCTATATGAAGACCAGTTTTTCCATGCTTATCATGACTTTGTAAAAGTTCAGCTGATCGACTTAATAATAAACCAACAACGGTAACATGCCCACCATAACAAGCTAAATGCATTGGATTGTAGCCCTAGAAGAAATAATGCGGAGAAAATTTTAAGTAGGTGTATCGATTAATGTGTTTCTTCTAGACGAAAATAATTCAAATCTGAACAACTTGCTTAATGATTTGTTAGCATGTTCAACATTATATAAGTTTTAGCACATTCTTATTCTTTGAAGAATAATATAGTTTCTAAGAATGTCACGGCTATTTTTGGTAAAACCTTGATTTGATAACAATACACAAAAAAATCAATGTACTTATTTAGAATTTCTAATTGTTCTATTTTAATTTAGTCAAAACAGAACATTTAAAGAAAATATGAGTGAGTGATAGGAAGGAATTCTTTTAAAAGGCACTTACATTTTCATGAGTTGCGGCATCCACTTGAACGCCAGCACTATTCAACAACAACCTCACAACATTCTCGTTCCCAGAGAATGCAGCTAAATGTAACGGTGTCATTCCAGATTCATTTCCTAAAGCTGGGACCAATGAAGCACCGTTCGGTTGTTCCGATTTTACAGTACCCGGTACATGTGTGAGGAGTTCACGTACGGTATCAGCTTGTCCAAAATATGCAGCAACATGTAATGGTGTTACACCTAATTTTTTACTTGTAACACGTAATGTATTCGATGAACGTAAAACTTCCAGTACTTGTCCGTGTCCATTTTGGGCAGCTAAATGGACAGCTGTAAAACCGTTTTTGTTTTCATCCGTTATTGATGCACCAGCACGTACTAATGCTTTAACAACTTCAGCATGACCACCTTCAGCAGCTATTTGTAATGGTGTTGCATCGGTTAATTTATTACGTGCTGATATAACACCTTGTCGATCGAATTTCATCAATTCTTCAATTACTGTAACACTGCCTTGTGCTGCAGCTATATGTGCGCATGTATTGCCATCCTTTGTTGTTGCCATTACCAGACTGGGATGTTGTTGTAAAAATAATTTAGCAACTTCTGAGAAATTGTTACGGCAAGCTGCATGTATCGGTTTTTGTCCTTGTTCATCAGTTGCATCAATATCAGCACCCAACTCTAATAATAATCGACATACTTCTATTTGACCAGCTGCTGCAGCTAAATGTAACGGAGTTTTCTTTGTTAATGTTAATATATCAATAACAGCATTATGATCTTTAATTAAGAATTCAACTAGATGGATATAACCATTCATGGCGGCCAAATGTAGAGCAGTTCTACCATTTCGGGATTTTGAATTAATAAAAGCTTTATTTGTTAATAACGAATCACACACTTGTAAATAACCATGTTCAGCAGCTAAATGTAATGCTGACCGACCTTCTGTATCGAAAACATCGACACGTGCATGATTTGCTAATAAATTATTGACCATCTCTATATGCCCTTTATGTGATGCTATTAATAATGGTGTCCAGCCATTTAGATTTTGTCGATTTAATGCTTTCTGTGCATCTGTTGTTGTCATATGTGATATCATCTCCATAACCACATCATTGTTACCGGCTGTTGCAACATAATGGAAAGCTGTTTCATGTTGTTTTGTTTGTAATTTAACATCAGCACCATTTTCTAGCAATAATTTAACAACTTCTTTATCAGCTAATGGTGTTTCGACCTCTTCTTTTTTAACTGTACACACGTAATGCAACGCACTTTCATCATTATCATTTACTTCATTTATATAAGCTGCTGCCTTCTCTTCTCCTTTATGTTCTTTCAAATAATTAATTAAATGCCGTACAACATCTGGACGACAACCTTTACTAGCTAAATGTAATGCAGTTTCACCGCGTTTATTTTTAAACAATGGATCACCACCATCTTCAAGTAATAATAATAGAGTTTGTAAATTTCCATATTCAGCTGCTACATGAACAGGTGTCTGTCCATCATGTGTTGTTAAATTTGGACCAGCACCGGATTTTAATAACATTAAAGCACATCGATCACCATCTTTAACACGTGCAGCAATATGTAATGCGGTTTCCCGTAATTTCCCACCACGTACATGAACATCAGCTCCATAACCCAATAAAGTTTCTACGACAGCTGGTTTACATGATTCGACAGCAATATGAAGGGCTGTATAATTATCCTTTAATAGAAATCATAGGGGAGATCAATACAAAAACCGATTTGAGAATGGACAATTAACTCACATTGGTTGTAACATCGACTTTTTCACCTTTCTGTAGGAGTGTATTGATTATACCAACATGACCATATCGGGCAGCTGTATGAATACTACGAGCTCCGTCCTAACACAGTAAATTATGGACGATTGTTATCTCTAATTTGCATAGTAAAGGAATATGAAAATCTAAAGCTAACAGACTTAAATAAAAAATACAAAAGTATATTACGAAATGAATTGTGGGCCAGATTATCAGTATCAGTACAGAATAAGAAATTATGGACAAATGAACAGAATACATAACAGAAAAAAGATAGACAAGGGGGTGTGAAAAAAAAAGTTTCAAAGAGCCGGTAATGGATCTAAATCTCTCTTCCACTTTGGAGAATGGAACGTCACGTTTCAGCCGACAGTTGTGGCGGGAAAGTACTTTAAAAGAATATTGAAGTCATTGAAGTCTTATTGTTAGACACAGAGGAAACTGTTTGCTCTCAGCATGTAATGACCATGTTGAGGACAAGTAGTACCCTCTTGACCACTTCCAAACCATTTAGCTAACTGGCAAATGCTACAACAATGGAAACTTGGCGGGACACATGGCCTCGTATGTAACTATAAGCACAAGTAAATTGGAAAAAAATTCTAATCAATTATTGAAAGAGAAGTAATTATTGTTAAAATACTCGCGGGTCACACTTTCTGAACCGTTACTCTAGACTTTAAAGGTATAAACGCCCTAGACAAAACTATGACGTGACATTCTAGCAAAGTCGGGAAGACGTCAACCTATTGTCTGGGCATAAACATAGACATTTATTTGCGGGAGATGATCGCTACACTGTTATTCTCTCGTGCTATATATTTCTTGACATTGCTTATACACATGCAAGAAAGTCCACGGACTATCGCACAAATTTGCATGGCCTGGGCTAATCTGTATGTTCATGGGTTAGCTATCGAATATACTTAGCGCCACCAGAACTTGAAGATAACAATGGTGTGTTTCTCTATTTTCGCAAATATTAACTCTTTCTTCACGCTGCTACTGTAGCCAAAAAGACAAGTCCAAACGAAAACTTAATAAAAAACATGCGCCGATTTGGCTCTTCTTATCTTCTTGTGCCTCTAATATATGATTGCAAAAAACAAATTCCTACCTTGTTGGGCATATGGAGATAGACGCCTTTTTTAAACAACATCGTAGCACAGTCTGCATGTCCATTAAGTGATGCAATATGCATCAGTGTAGATCCATCCTTTGTTCTTTCCAAAATACTGGCTTTAAATTTATCCGCTAATAGTTCGATGATATTTGCATGGCCATTTTCAGCAGCCAGATGCATCGGTGTCCGATCTTGATTGTCCGTAACACTGGCTGATGCTCGAACACCATAAAAATATTTTACCAACACTTCATCTCCTTCAGCAGCTGCTATGTGTAATGGTGTTTGTCCTTCACCATTCCGTATATCAACACTTGTCCCATAATCAACCAAAATACGTACCATATCGATATCTTTACGTCTAACAGCCAAATGTAATGCTGTATCGCCATTAGCAGCTGCAGCTTTCACTTGTTCCGCCGTTTGTGAACTCAATAATTCACGGCACATAGATTGATTGCCAGCTTCGACAGCCAGCAATAAAGGGATTTTTCCACGCTATATTGGAAATATTTAGAAAATAAATCAATTTTTACTGCAAATATTATGATTAAAAATAGGAAAAGCAAACGGATAATTGCAAACAGTTTTTGGATTTGTATTTTGACGAGGATGTGCGCGTTTTGTGCCAGTCACGAAGGCATCATACATTGAATTTAAGTCGATCATTGCTCTTTTCGAATGATAAAACATGCATGCATTCTATTGAAAATCTAACTTCAAAAAAGAAAAGGATTAATAATTTGAAATTTTCCCCAAATTGACCGATTTAATTAAAAAAAAAATTGGAAAGATAACGTCGTAGCTAATCAAGTTCATAATGATAGAAACTTATGTTTTGATAAATCTTTGGCAACTGCTTAGCTTTTAAATTATTTCTTCAAGTTTTTCTAAACAATTCTACTCGTACAACGACACAAATCTTAAAAGTCAACTTGTACCAGGTGCCGAAAATTTTAACACGCGACCCTTTACGTTACAAGTCTCCCTATATGTTTAAACATCATTCATGGTTTTCTACCATCAAAAACTGTAAGACAATAGAAACCCAAACAATATCATTTCTCGAGTCATTATAGAATGAAACAATTCTCCCTTTTTTTTAACCACAACTTTTCCCCTTCGTCCACAACTAAATCAATATCACCGATGCCCGTTTTTTTTTATACAAATAGGAAACTTACCCCGTCTGGTTTGAGTCGAATATCTTTTCCAGCACTTTGTAGAAGAGCTCGAAGGATTGCTGTAGCTGTTCCTGTTTGTCGTGAAGCAACTAAATGAACAGCAGTTTGATTACGACTCTGTAAATTTTGGGAAATTTCAATTATAGATGTGTTAAAGCACAAATCTGGGATACAAATGAACGAATGATGTTAAAATCAAATTATTAGCACTTGGGGAGTTTACAAGATTTCCATAGAAACACAAGTAATTTTCGATAAAATTGGAAATTGGTTTCTTTAGAAAAAAAGAAACTTCATTACAATGTTTGGTGAGCACGCACAATGCATTAAGTTTTTAAGTGAAAATGGAATTGAGACTTGTCGTGAATTTATTAAAAAACTTTAAATTGAAAAATTAGGAAATACTCGTCAATTTCTGAATTGCGAGAATAAAGAAGTGATACTTACACCACCAGTTGAGTATGGATCGACACCGCGTTTCGTCAGAAGAAGTTTAACGACATCTTCTCTTGAATACATTGCAGAAATGTGAAGCACATTGTAGTTGTCCTAAAATTGAATTTAGAACGTTCAATGAGTCTTATGTAGGGTACCTATATTTCGAATGAATGTTGAAAAAACTTGTTTAGAGTCAGCTCATATGGCCGAAGTCAAAGAATTCTGTGTCATCCGCGTAAAATAATTCCAAATTTAAAAAACTTTTGAGCTTCATATGTTCTTTACAAATTTGTACAGTTTCTGACTTATAGTCGAGACGCTCGTTTTGTTCCAATTTTGCATTAAGAGCCGGCCTTCGGTTCTTGTGATTTCTCCACGTCCACTTTAAAATAAGCATTACGACATAGCTGCAAGTGAGACGAGGTTTGAGACGCAGTGGCAAATAAAATGTGGCACGTAAATGGCATAACAAGTTTTTTAAAGTTACCAAGCTGCGGATGTGAGTGGTGAATTGTTTGTCGATCGATGACTGGATGCAGAGTGCGTTGCCTAATGCAAAATGGGAACAAGTCGGTGTTAGTTCAGAACGGATCAAATTTTGAGTCGGATTTAATCGTTCACATTGTATCAATCAGACTCTAGCAATCCGATGTTCTAATAACGTCACTTCAGTTGAGTGACGTTGGTGTAACAGTTTAAGCCAGATTAAGGTTTAAGACCGTCCTAAATAGTTAAACCATGTGGGTGAACCTGGGGGTACTCAGTGGCTTCAAACACTGCTTTCAATACAGCCAACTTCGCGAGTGATTTCAATACAAACTTATGCCTAACTGTATGACTCATTTTCCGCATTATTCGGCACTTTTGTTTATTCGACAACCCATCGGTCACACTTAATTGAGTCTCTGCTGCATTTATTTTTGAATATCAGTATGGATTTGAAACATCTTCTTGAAACACATCGTCAATTCGTTAAATTTGAATGCATCAAGAAAATCCAGTAAATTTGAATTCTTCATTGGATGCATTTGATAGTCAGAAATTTTTCCTATTCTTGTGATCTCTCTGACCACTCTACAGTGGAGTTTGTATTTAAACCGCACCACAGACCCCACAGACTAGTGTTTAAGTACTTTCGAGAATTGTTAAGGCCAATCGCCAAGCTGCATGTCTTGAAAACGGATTGAACCCGCTTAAAGACGCTGCGTTGTCAAAATATGGCTATGGAGAGAATTTTCTCCCAATTTCACCTTTTGTCTCTCTCGCGACAAATAACGAGGTAGATATGTTCTTTCTATGTAAAAATAAGGAGGAAGCTATCCTTTTGAGAAAGGTGGAGAAAAAGTTGGAACAGACAAATCTTCCCATGTGCATGCACCCAAAAGAGGTTTTACATTGGTACTAAAATAGTCACAATATGTGCCCTTTTTACGGGTAAACTTAATACGATAAGTGCATATCTCGACGATGTGGGACTTTCTGTGGATATTTAATGTATTATCTGATTGTGAATCTGTGCCATAAATTCATAACTACCTATATTCCCTATAATTATATTAAAAATTTCTAGACCACATTTACACGCAACATTAATTTTACTAGCAAATTTGATGAGTAATTTCCTCAATGCTGAAAGTGGCCCAATTTTCCCGCAAGAAAAAAGCGAGTGTTTTGAAACTCAGAATGAAGAAAACATCTCAAAAACTGATGTTATTGTATTATACATACAAGTTTATAACTTTATTACTCGTGAGAAGTAATTATTTAACTATTCTAGTCATTAAACACCTGTAGTTCGAAGGGTTGATGAGAATAAAACATCAATTTTTATTATTATCGATAACACAACTCCTTATTCATTTATTTTATAACATACCTGTCGGATATCTTAATAAATCATGGCATTGAATCTTTTCGGCTCATAATACTGATTATTATGAATTAATATGGAAAATGGGGTAGTTTGGGTGTGAGCTTGATCTACCTATTATTGGTTAAGTACATTAAATATCGATATAGGTATAGAGAAATCTAGGTCAGTTTGAATAATGAAAATTGCAGTTTTTCACTAGAAATAACTATGGAATAGGAACATTAAAAATTTTGTCCAAATATTGAAGAAAAAAAATTGTTAATCGTCTTACATTATTTCTAGCGCCGACATCTGATCCCAATTCAATCATTCTATCAACAAGGGACGTTCTATTATCTTTCACTGCATACATAAGGGGTGTCATGCCCGTCGCCTGGAAACAAAAATCATTTTTATATTGTTTGTTCGATAATAAAATAATATCATTTCAAGTTTTCAATAAAGACTGAATGAATAGCAAAATTATCGTACAGGATCAGCAATGCCCGCCAATGGTACAGTGTTAGCATCTTCACCAACTGTTGCGATGGTTTTCTCCATTGATTTAAGTACTTGATCGACAGGACCCCATTCACTTTTTTGGCACAATAATAATACCCGTTGTGCAGCATCTTTAACACTAGCACCAGCACTCTGTGGTTTCGAACTAGGTGTTGTATCATCACCATCTGGACTACTTGTCGTATCATCTTTATCTTTACTGTCTTTTTTCGGTACTAGAAAATTGTTTATCATTAAAAATTTGGTAATTGATCTAGAGAGCAAAAAATTAACAATTACTTTTCGTTTCTTTATTATCATCGTTTTTATCTTTTGGTGGACCTTTACCACCACCTTTTTTACCACTTGGTTGCGACATTGCACACTTTTAACACATTAAACAAAACAAAAAAACACAAAAATTTTGATTTTATTTGGCATTTTTTGAAACATTTGCAACTTTCGTTTGCTTTTTACGATGAATTTTCTTCACCACAAACATAACAATTATTTGAAAACATTTAAACAATATATCAGTAGACGATAACATTACTACTATTATTATTATTTCAATTAAAACAATGTAAACCCTTTTAGTGAATTCAGTAAACTAGATTTGATTTTGAAGAAATCTCGATGAAAAGCTTGGAAAACTATCTTGACCAATCACAGAATGGTTATCCCCACCTAACTGGAAAATCTTCCATCAAGTAGGGTGCTTTTATTGCAATTCGAATATTTTCAGCAAATGGGAAACAGCTCGTGCAGACACGTAAACCTACTAGTCGTGGAAAACTGAGGGCACTAATTCAGTGTACCTACATTAGAGTAAAGATTTAATCGTAGTAGGCCGTAATTACTGGAACTATTATACATAAAAAAAAAAATTTTCCTGGTGTTCATTCAGAATTCATCAAATCAAAAATTAGTCATGATTCGCTGAAAAAATTTTGTGATTCCTGAAATTCTATATTAAATTCATCCTGCCACTAATGAGGACAATTTTGGGCGCCATTTGATTCAAATTTGAAATCATGAAAACGACGCATTTCACCATTACGCAACACGATTGTGCAACACTCAGTGGGATACCTGGTATTGACGTTTTTCTTTTTCTTTTTACCTAAATCGAGTCCTTGGAAAATTCTCTTTCTTGACCGATGGTCGACTGTTATTATACTGTTGGTAGAATTTGCGTGTCCAAGTTGTATAGCACGCGACATCCGGTCTTAGTTCCGGTAATCCGGCACAGTCATCGTCTACTAGATTCAAGTTGATACCAAACTAAACAAATAAATCCAATATAAAAATTATTATGTTTAGAAATCTACCTTCTTCTTCATGGGGGTGTTTTAAATTTTCTGATAATAGAAGCGAATAGAATTTGCATTTCTTTCATGTCACAATGAGGTTTATTCGAAAAGGAATTGTAAATTTTTGAATTATTCATTACCTATGTTGAAAAACAGTTGTTTTGATTTTCGTCTCTTTCTTTTCTATGTTGAAAGCTGCAGAAGGACTAATTTAGATGGTAATTTAGATGGTGTCGTGTATAGTAAGTCCATTTCAAAAATAGGATCCAAAAAATACTACCAAAAGTTCCCAACAAGTGGTTTGCTGTTTTTTCTTGTAATTATTTTTTGTTTGTCTTTGGGCTACTTTTCTCCTTTCATGAAAATAGCTGTTGTACAATTTTCAAAAACCTTTCATTATATTATTTACTTTTAGTGTTTTTATATCAGTACCGGATATAATTCACCTTTTGTTTGGGTTTTCTTTTCTTTTCTTCTATACATTTTATTGATCTTTTTCTGCGTATTTTCCGTTCTAATAAGAATACAATATTCATTTTTCTCTTGATTGTGTTTCTGTTCGAATCCTTTCTTTGCCATTTATTTCGATTTTTTATTGTCATTGATAAGTTAGTTTTTGCAACAATCTAATTAATGATTTTATGATTCATTACCCTTTTCCACGGATGATTTTTTTGTAACGAAAATCTGTAAGGCACAAATTTCAGCGGGGATCAAAATGTGGTAACACCCACGCAATATAAATTCCCGTGCCGGTGTTAGGTTTGAATTTTTTCCAGCGAAACCTTTATAATTTTCTGTCTACCGGTTTCCAGGAAATCAAAATGTTTGTAGTACTAATTTAATAAGTTGGAGTTCTATAATGTAAATGGGGACTTCATATAATCAATATACAGTGGAATCCGCTTATAATGGACTTCAGGGGACCAAGGATTTTGGCACATTATAACCAAATGTTCATCTTATCAGAAATTGTTGTTACTGATCTTTAAAAGTAAAAAAAGACATCAAGAACGAGTTAAATTTAGTTTATTAATAAACATTCCACAAAAGTAAAAACTAGTCTAATTTTTGTTTGAACATTAGTATTTTTGATATACTGATTTTCTAAAATAACCTGAATTTTATTCAGATTAGAAAAGATCTTTTCGCTTCCACCTTCAGATTAAAAATAATATTTTAGGTTTCTCACACACTTCAACGCTTCTGCCGTTGCAATAACCTCTGTCTAACTTTCTTCTTCTTCATTACTTTCTTCGTTATCTTTATCATTCATTAAATCGGTAACTAAATCTTGATCAGTCATCTCCTCTTTTGTAATAACGCTTCTGTCGATGTCGACATAATCTTTCAAGAACGTATTGTCTTTCAATAATGTTTCTATTTGAAATAATTCACTTGATGGAATATCATCCTGTGTCCATAGTTATCGGATGGTGT
Organism: Iselma pallidipennis; assembly: GCA_037464855.1. NCBI lineage: Eukaryota > Metazoa > Arthropoda > Insecta > Coleoptera > Meloidae > Iselma > Iselma pallidipennis. Next base: position 29,757 of record JAZBHA010000727.1, read on the forward strand.
GGGTTCCTTAGGAGCCCAGCGTGACGAAAAGAGTTGTAAATTGTCTCTGATGACACCTTTTCCCATGTGAGTGAATTCACAGCATCCAAAAGAGAAATGGTGGGCTTTTCATTAATTTCTTGATGTTGAACAATTCTAAGCAAAAGTTCCTTTCGAAAAGTTGCTTTAAACTCCAGATCACCTCTTTGTCCATCGGTTGTAGCACTGATGTTGTATTCGGGGGAAAAAATACAAGTTTGATATTGCGCATGTTAACAGAGGGATGAGCAGGGCAATTATCAACCAGTAATAAAATTTTTCGGCCTTCTTTATTCAATTTGAAATCCCATTTTTTCAAATATTCTTCAAAAATTGATGAAGTCATCCACAACTTTCTATTAGCGGTATAATCGACAGGTGATGTTTTAATATTTTTGAAACATCTAGGACTTTGGAATTTATCTAAAAAATGCAAAAATCTAAAAATATCAAGCTACTTTGAGTAGGTACTATAAGCTGCAACCTATTATCAGTAGTTTCCGTTTTTGAGTACAAGAACGATTAGCGCATATTAGGGCTGTTGAGAGTTTTCCTCCAACGCATTTTTCGCTCTTGAACTTAAGGGTTTTATCAGGAGTCATTCTATAAAATATGCCTGTTCCGTCTGCCGTCGGTGGAAAAACAACTTCAAGATCAAAATTAGGCAACTGTAAATTTTGGAAAGTGTGCAGCGATAAGCTTCCACCTATCGTATCTCTTACAACAATTGTAAAAGATACAAAAAAAACACCGCAAAAGTAAATGTAAAAAACAAGTTTCAAGATAAGAATTTATGTTTTAGTGAGTTTACTTGATACTTATCACTCTTCAACACTTTATAATAATCTTTGAAGGAAACAAATAGCTATTTGATAACGTATTAAGAACAGAATCATTTAGAACAGCGGTTTTCAAACTTTTCAGTCTCATACCAAATAACCAAAAGTTAAGAAGTTGTAGAGTTTCATATACCTTCAGGTGAAAATGTACTGTTATTGTAAGTACCTATGTAGATAAAGGTGAGCATTCACTCTTTATTACATGATAAATCATTTATTGACCTTAGAAGCTACTGTTTTTGTTTCCAATAAAGTGTTTAATCTTTTGTCTTGAATTTGTAGGTCTAGAAATCTGTAAAAATCTGCCCTATCACATTTTTTGTAACAAATTAGCATATCAATGTAAAATAAAAAAGATCAATGTGCCTTGAAAATGTATGTGTAATGCTGATGTCCATACGCCTTCATCGTTAAATGAATTCGAAATTAATTTTTTTTGTGCCTTTTTTCAGGCCACCACCTTTTCTAACCTTAGTGGGAGGTGGAAATACCGGCCCTAAATAGTGCGTAAGTACTACCAGGGTTAAGTTCAAATACCACCACTAGTCGTGCATCTATTACCGATTGGGAAACGCTGAATGAAAGCGTGATGTCTCTTGTCTGTATATTTGTATTTATAAATCTGTTATCAGTTTCTCCAGTTTGTAGTCATCATTCAAAGTTAAGTTAATAACAGTAGTTCATAACTGTTGTCCAAGATGGTAAATTTTCGTACATATCTCAAAATCCGTCGTTTTATCAATGCACCGTAAGTCACTGTTGTTTCGCATAGAAGTGTTTTTAAAAATTTTCCATTATTTTTCAATTTCTATAAAGTTCAAGAACCTATACCAATCTAAGTTATCGACATTCTATTGGTGACGAACCATTACGTCCATTAACAATCGGTCAACAATTAGAACAAACATGTAGAGATTATGGTGAACGTGAAGCAATCATATCACGACATCAGAATCAACGTTTAACATTCCATGAGATTTTGAAGAAAGTTGATCATTTAGCAGCTGGCTTGAAATTCTTGGGTTTAGAAAGAAACGATCGCATTGGTTTATTAGCACCAAATTCTATAGAATGGTATTTAACATTATTAGCATCAGCACGTATTGGTTTAATATTAGTTGCATTAAATCCGGCATATCAAGCAACAGAAATTAAATATTGTATTAATAAAGTTGGTATCAAAGCATTAATAATGGCCGATCAATTTAAAACACAAAATTACTATCAAATATTAACAGAAATTGCACCAAATTTACCAAATTCAGAGCCTGGTAAATTAAACAATTCAGACATACCCAGTTTAAAACAAATTATAAATCTTGGTAAGAATTTTGAACGTAAAGGTACTTATAATATTGAAGAAATTTATAATTTTGGTACTGACGAATTGATCCGTAATATTCAAAAAAATCAAAATAGTATTAATTTTGATGATCCTTGCAATATTCAATTTACTTCTGTAAGACCTTTTTTTCAATTAAAAACTTTCGGTTCGGTACATTTTTTTATAATTTTAGGGTACTACCGGATTTCCAAAAGCAGCATTAACTAGTCATTTTAATTTGGTTAATAATGGATATTGTGTAGGAAAACGTAATGAATTATCATTAAAACATCATAAGATTTGTGTTCAAGTGCCATTCTTCCATGCTTTCGGTACTGCAATTACTATACTAGCAGCTTTGTGCCATGGAGCTACTATGGTAGTACCGGGTGATAGTTATAATCCTGATAAATCTCTTGACGCTATCAAAGAAGAAAAGTGAAGTATTTTTTTTTGTATGTTTTCCTTTACTGACTAAACTAGAGTTTTTCTATAATAGATGTAGTATCGTCCATGGTACTCCAACAATGTATGTTGATTTAGTCCACAAACAAAAACAACGTAATGAAGATATCTGTTTGGAGATTGCAGTTTCTGGTGGTGCTTTATGTCCACCAGCTCTCTTTAAAGATATGCTTAATGTACTTAAAGTACAAAAAGTTAAAGTAATACTCTAGTATTGTTCACTTGGTAGTACTCGAAAAAAAATAATTTTCTTCAAACATATTTCAGTCGGTTTATGGTTTAAGTGAAACTACAGCTGTTGTTTTCCAATCAACACATAATGATAACGAAGAACAATCAACATCAACAGTAGGTCATATTTGCGACCATGTTGAAGCTAAAGTGGTCGATAAAAATGGTAAAATAGTACCAATAGGTGAACCAGGTGAATTATGTATACGGTGTTATGCAAATATGCTAGGCTATTGGGGTGATACTGAGAAGACTAATGAAATGATAGGACCTGATCGATGGCTAAAAACCGGGTTAGCATTCTTCTAATCGTCAAAATGACGCACTAATTCTAGTATTCTGCATTAACAGTTTCAATTGCTTCGTTGTAGACTAACACAGTCATATTTCGCTTGCCTGTTCTCAAACTTATCTCCGCTACATTTTCGTTATTTATAGAGAAAATCAAATTTTTTTAGCGGACATATGATGACATCCAAGCTACAATGTAGCACTAACGTTGAATTTTCACGACTTTGTCAGTGCAAATTCGTATTTTCTCCATAAATGAAAAAAAATATGGCGTGGGGGAAGTTGGAGATCTGGTACGTGATATAGGTATATTTTTCTTTGAAAAGCAGGGATCAGTTCATTTTACGCAAAGATGGTTATGGGCGAGTAGTTGGTCGTTTAAAAGAAATGATTATACGTGGTGGTGAGAATATCTTCCCGAAAGAAATTGAAGATTTCCTACATACACATCCGGATATATTAGAAGCTTATGTACCATTTTGAAAATCTTTCAACTCCTTTTATCTGTACAAGTTTCTATTTTAGGTAATTGGATTGCCTCATGAACGACTTGGTGAAGAAGTTTGTGCTTGTGTACGACTTAAGCCGAGAAAATCATTAACACATGATGATCTTAAACAGTTTTGTAAAGGAAAAATTGCACATTTCAAAATACCATCAAAATTACAAATTATGGACGAATTTCCAGTAACTGCTTCAGGAAAAATACAAAAATTCAAACTGGTGGAAATGATGAAAAATTTGTAATAAACACAAATAAAACAATATGAATCAATATTATCAATGAAATTGTAAAAATGAAAGACAACTTTTTTATAAATTGAATCACCGATATGCTTGAGTGTTTGTGTCGCCCCCTATGAACAATTTACATCAGAAACAACACATTTAATAAACTGGGGTACCAACAGTGGCGTAACTACGCAGCCGCGCAGCCCTGCAACTGCGGGGCACAATCGAGTCCTACCGGACTCTGCAAGCAGGACCTAATTCATAAGTATAGCCACATGAGGCGTAAGTTCGAGGCCTCATTTTCAAGGGAGTTCAATTTTTTAGGAGGCCTAACTCTAATTAATTCATTCAATTTCTTTTGCCTGTTTTCCTATTGTAGCTTGCCAGCAAACTAGGACCTTCATATGAAGATACGGTTTTGCTTTTACTTGTCTGCTTCACGTCTTCATCACAATAGGTTCCGTTTAATTAGAATATATTTGGACTCAGGCTATTTCTTCTCCTCTATTGCTCTAAGTTAGTGGTCTTCAACCCGTGTTCCGGGTACTTTGTTTGTTTGATGTTTTGTTAGCAATACCATAGTTTCTGTTAATCCGAGTACACTGATTCCCTTATGCACATGCACCCAACAAATTCGAAACCCGCGTGTATCGCACAAACTAGAATGAAGCCTCAGAGGCTTGGGATTAGATCCTAGGAAGCCGAAATGATGAAAAATTTGCAATAAAGAAAAATAAAACAATATAAATCGAAATTAATATTTTAATAGTAAGAGTGAAAAACAACTTTTCTATAAATTAAATTACTGGAAATATTTTAATACAAAATAAATTAGGTAGATTTGTGCTAATTTTTCTATAAAAATGTTCCATTGAAGATGCGAATATCAGAACTAAATTTCTAGCAGAAAATATGTTCTACCACGAGCATAATTTATAGGAAAATGGAATACGAGAGGTCTACTCCGTTTGGGATTGGAGATTATTTATTTGAGGCTGCAACATTTCTTTGACAATTGCATCTACCATAATGTTTAATGTTGCTGCTACCGATTCTTTACTCCTAAAATAAAATTAATATATCAAAATAGGTTAATATATGGCATCAAAAAAGACGAAAACTTACTGTCCAGGGCCGGCACACAATTCTGTATAATATTTAATTTTCGGTTCTGTACCACTAGTTCTCAATGTACAAACTAAACCATTGGAAAAACCAAACGTAATCATTTGACTACTTTTCGAAACTGGCAGAATTGCCTTTTTATCCGGCTGGCAATTATCAAAACCTGTAGTTAAATCTCGAATTGTAATTACCTTAAATTCTCCATCCTTTACAGTTTCAGGATACTGAAATAAAAACAGAGTTCTATGAAAAGATTCTTTGAACATTACAAAAAAAAACATTACAGTATTTGATCCGCGATGGTTACGAATTTTTTCAAAAATGTCACCAATTTTCTTCGTATCATGACAAATAAAATACGAGTTTTTCGAAATATGATAACCATATGTTTGGTAAATTTCTTCAAGCTTATCAGTTAATGTTTTCTTTTGATCATAAAGGAATGATGCCAGTGTGGCTAATTGAAAAGCTGCAGAAACTCCATCTTTATCCAGAACGTCACTATTGCACATATAACCGATAGCTTCTTCAAAGGCAAAAATTACGTGTTTTCCTTGATTCAACAATTCAAACGCCTTATTTCCTTTAAAATTAGTGTGTTATTCAAGAGAAATTTCAGGGGGAAAAATGTAAAGACCGGATTTGACCCTTTTGCCTCTAACGCCGGATATAGCCGGCACCGAGTCAATTCCAGATTTAAGTTTTTCAAGTGTATTATAGCTTGTCTAGTTTGTGCACAAATCCGGTCCTAAAAATGGTATAAAATATTTACCCATCCATTTGAATCCTGTCAAAGTTTCAATGAAATTGAAGCCCTCTTTCTTGGCAATTGAACGTAAAATCATTGAACTAACTGTACTGGACATCATATAAACATTATTTAGTGGTTCCTCTGGATTTTTCAATTTGAAACAATAAAACATCCACCATCCCAACAATGCACCTAATTCATTACCAGTAAAAATTTTCCATTGTCCGGTTTTTTGATTTTTCTCAGCAGCTGCCATACGATCAGCATCTGGATCATTTGCTATTATGACTGGACTATTATTGCTATCAGCTGTCTTAATAGCTAAATCTAAGCTACTTTTACCCTCTTCTGGATTAGGAAATCTATAAAAAAAAGATCAAAATTAATTTGAGATAAATTTGAATTCTCCAAAAAAAGATTTACTTAACAGTCGGAAACTCGGGATGTGGTTCTTTCTGTTCTGGTACTGGTACCATTTTAGCACCAATTGTATCAAAAATTTGTTGAACATATTTATAGCCGACACCATGCATGGGTGTATAAGTGAATATAATGTTCGTTTTATTATTTAATTCTCTATGTTGTGGTAGAATTGTATTTTCAATAACATTAACATAATCACTTAATACCTCTTCTAATGGATCTGATAATAATTTATTATTGTTCAAAATTGTTGTGTCCCATGATGTTTCCAATGGTGCTAAATTTGCAATTATCTGATTCTGTATATTTTTATCAATTGGTGATACAATTTGTGAACTATTATCACCATAAACTTTATAACCATTATCATCTTTTGGATTATGTGATGCTGTTATCATTATACCAATAACTGCTTGATATTTTTTCACAGCAAATGGTACAAATGGTGTTGGTACTAAATCACTAAATAATCTAACAGGATAACCAGCATGTAGAAAAATACTAGCTGTTAATTCAGCAAATCGTTTACTATTATATCTACCATCATAACCAATTATAATACCATTATCTAACAATAATTTTTTATTTGTTAATTCTAAATATTTTAATAGACCTTGACTGGTTTGTATTATAACTAAATCATTCATGCCCATATAACCAGGTTGCATTTTACCACGTAAACCGGCTGTACCAAATGTTAAACGTTGCAATAGAAGTTTTGATAATTCATCGAAATTTTTCTCTTCAACTAATAATTTTATAATTGATGATGTTTTCTCATTACGATCCCATGTTAGCCATTCTTCAATTTTTTTATTTAATTCTACACTTTCACTTGGCATTTTTCTTTGTTTTTTTCTCAAAGCAAAAGATTATTTGAACACACAACTGAAACAAATAAATTTGATTAAACCTATATAGGGGGCAATCATTGATGATAACAAGACTGATGGCGCAATCAGTTTTAGGCAATATCTAATATTAATAACGTCAGTTTTTTTGATTAATTAAGTAAACTGATAATATGTTTTGGGGGTTTTATACAATTATTATCAATCCGTCTACAATATGCATGCTATACTATAGTCTAGCTAATTTGACTTGGCCCTACTGACTAAAGTAATGAAACAAACCACAGCAATAGAGTGACGAGACAAAAATCAGTTAGCAAAACAAGCAGAAGTCTGGAAACTCATTCGATGCAATTCAAGCACAAATCTTTATGTTTATCTTCATCTACTCCCCACCCATTTACAGTTGACATGAATACCTAAGGAGCGAGGAGGGGATGAAGATGGAGATGAAGATTTGTGCTTGAATTGCTATGATTGTCAGTAGTAGCCGGTAGCCGGAAAATGAAATTCTCAAAACTTGAAAACGCGGGGCGAGTTGAAACGCCGTCGCAGGAGGACAACCATACACCAAACATCAACAACGGAACCACAACTGAGTCATATCTTCCGTTGGGAGACACAAACATGCATCCCCCTTGGCAACACTGACAGTCAGCTCACCTCCATGGAGTTCCAATTTGAAGACAGAAGAAAAGAAAGGACATAAGAGTTGACTTTTGGCTCTCGCCTGCACGAAACATGATTCGAATGAACTGAATTAGACTGATTTGTATTGAGGGAGTGTGAATGATTTCATTTGCCATTCTATTGTTTGTTATGCGAATTTTCGCCGGTCAGATGCGGATTAATTCTCACTGATTCTGATTCGCTTGGTCTGAAAGATGCTTAAATGTGTCATGAGGTTCTAAATGCATTTGTTGAGATATGGAAGAAACGGTGGGATAGTCACGAAAACCACCAAACACTTACGAGGTTACCCATACTTTGGTACAAACCGGCGGCGAGAATCAAGAGATCTTTCTTTCGTAGTTTAAGGCTCATCTTAAATCAAGCGAATTTAAATCAAAGATTCACACACGCCAGCATAGATAAAATACGATACAATCGCCCACCTGTCATTCACACTGCTTCAATACGAATCAATCCAGTACCGCCCAATCAAAATCGTCAAATAGCTTCGGACTGATTCTGATCGATTCAGATTCACTTGGTCTAAAATGAGGCTAACGTTGTGAAAAAACACGAGAATGTATGGTTGACTTTAGACTAAACAAAAACTACTATCAGTAGTAGTTGCAGATAATACACGTAATACACTACTACAAGTTGATTTAATGTCAAAAAAATACGTTTATTACGCACTGTAGGTTGTAACTTTACTGATTGGCTATTATTGCATCATATTTTTACCTATGATTGGTGGAAAATGAGGCGCGAAATTTGTTAAAATTTTTGATTGTGTAACAGAAATAATACACAAATTTCATAAAATATCCGCATGTTTTCTTTCAAATAATTTGAAAGTAACGAACAATTAAATAGATAAAAAAACGTAATAGTAATAATAAGGAAAGTGTCTGGGATAGTCACCTAATATAGTTGCGTTACTGACTTCACTGAAGCGTCACTGGTTACACGATTTCGCGGCTTCAGTGTAAAACAAACAATACAACATTGTAGGTATCTTATTTCTTATCTGTATTTGATAAAAGACAAAAATTATTATAATATACGGGTCTGGTTTATAGTGGAAAATATTTTCAAGCCACACTGTAATTTTATCTCTTTTTTTTATTTTAATAATATAGAAATGATAACATAAATATTGTAAAATGCAGGTGAAAATAAATCAATTTTTTATTAGAAAACATAATAAACATTATAAACATTTTAGTGTTTTATAAATTTTAGTACCTACCTACCGTTCGTATATTGAAACTACCAACAATAAAATCAGCTGTTAAAACTAACAAATGGTACGTAGAAAGGTTACCAAATTATTATTAGTTTTTCTAAACCGTTGTCATTAATTGTTGAATTTTTATCTATTTAATTGTAAAACGTTGTAATGACGTCAAATGTAATTATTATTTGTAGCGATATTGTGGTTTAAAATTTAAAATAAAGGAGATGCATTTCACTGTTAACACAGTGAAGGCACATATTATTATTTCAATAATAGTTACAAATTCGGGCTTGACCTTTTTATTTAGAATAATTGTCAATAAAATTACAAGTTAAATGATTAAGTGATACTATCTAGGATTCCATTTGTATAATACGTGTCATGAATCGGAATTTATTTGTACAGAGTAATTTAAAAATCCTTGAAAATCTTATTTTATTTAGCAAAAATTCATTGTTATTAGTTTGGTTAAACCAGGCCCCTGCAAACTTTTTGTGGCGCCCCACCCTTTACCTAAATAGGTGTAATAAGGTACCAAGCGAATCTGAAACAATTACAATCAGTCAGAAATATTCCAAATCTGAGTGACAATGATTCATGTCACCAGGCCAGTCTTTTTAACACTAGCGTCATATAATACACTGCTGTCTTTTACTGAAAGTATTAATTTGCTATTGATTAATGAATCATTGCTGATGACGTTTGCGCCTGCTTGAGTCATGTTTCGAATGTACAGAATTAGAGTGGTGATTCAGGTTGAGGAAGTGTGGATGAATTCATGGACGATATTGTTTCTTATGTATGTTGACTTGTGCGAAATTCGTCAGTCAGATTCAAGTTGATTCTGATTGATTCACCCCCGGTTGCACCATCGGTTGTCAAAACTTAACAGCGCATTAGATACCTATTTAACAATGCTTTTTTCCACTGCGCTGGCGTACTCTTAAATATTTGTGCTGTTAAATTTTGAGAAAGAATGGTGCAACTGGACATAAGGTTCGCTGAAAGAGGTCCAAGAAAACTAGAAGGTTTTCTTACATTATTTTTAGAAACACCATTCTATGTGTTCTTATTTTGTTAACACCAATTGACATCAAAAACCAATTTAATTAATTTCTGTTCTGCTTTATTTGAAGCATTACAAAATTAGAAAGTTTACGTTCAATTCTTGATATCATAGAAGAGAAATTATCAAAAATTATAAATATAGGCTAAGGCCGTTTTCAGACACACCGGTTTCATACCGACGCCGGCCTTTCACATACATATGTTCCTCAAAGCTCTCGCCGGCGACGACAATGCCGGTGTGTGAAAAGGTTCATAAAGAAACGTGCTTTCGGTCGCCGACTACATTTTAGATCGCCGGCGAACGGGCATACGTGTGAAGGTTTCCATTTGATTACACTGCATCCGGCACCAGTGCCATCGACGGCGACGGTTTCACTGGTTTGTATGAAAACGATCTTACATAGTCTAACTACATCTACATCTCGAATTATGTAAGATTTTTTTAATTTATCAAATTATTTGTCTCTTCAATTCATGATAACGAATAAGGTCAATTATTATTAATAAACTTATTGCATTAATTTTTGCAATTTTGTTTAATATTGTTGTAAAAATTAGAACAAAAAAATAATAATATTCTTTTTAGAATACAGTTTATTGCTAAAATAAAACAAGAGCATGTAAGTAGGTTTAGTTTGAGCGAGACCATCAATTCAAGGAAGTGTATAATTTACGATAAGGTAGATAAATGAATTACTAATTAAATTTATCTGTGAAAGGAAAATTTTGATAAAACACTACTATTTGGTTATTTTAGAAAAATTATTTTTTGTTAAAAGTAAAAATGTAGGCAACTACCAAAATAATTGCAAAACTAAAATACAGTGGTATTCCCCTATAACGAGTTCGACGAGACTTTATAAACTAATTCATAATAATCATTCTTTGTTATATCCGTGAGATCGAAACAAATATGTAATATTATAAAGGCATGGAAAGATTTGTCTCTCCTTTGGACAAGTAAAGAGGTAGATATTATATCCTCTCTCTCTCTCTCTTCAAAAATAGAGTTCCATAATCAACTTTAACTCGTAAAATCCTATAGATGCGTTTGAATGTTTACACACACTAGCTGACTAGCTTATCTCGAAACGTACGAGTACCTTATCTTCTTCAAATGCATCTGACTTATAATGTGGCTTTACAAGTTGAGGTTATTTTAATACTGATTGATGAAATTGGTCCAAAGTGGTCCATCGTAAAGTACCTCCCATGCTAATTTTATTACCATAAATATCTAAAAGATCGAAAATTGTACTAAATAACTGGAAATTATCATTGTAACTTAACTCCCCATTGCACAACTGTACATACAAACAAAATAATCTTTATATTTCCTATTATAACGGGCTAGTTATCGGTGGGACGTCGCGTGGAATCCGTTCTATGGAGCAATCAAAATTATTTTCGTTCAAAGTAGGCGGTATGAGGTGTATTGTACAAGGTTTGTTAAGGTTAGATTTAATAACTAATCAATAATAAATTCGATTAGTTCTTTTAAACCATCTATGTATAGTGCATATTGGTTTGTATTACTGGTCTTATCCATGCAATACATACACTTGTGATATTTTTCTTCGAGCTTACGACAATCGACAGGTATGTATGTATAAGTACATACTACAAATTTTCTATACTTTTTTCATTGTTGGTGTGAAAACAAAATAAAATACAGTAGAATTCGATTATAACGTTCATGGGTATAATGCATGCATGGCTAAATCATACAAATTTACAGGAAAGTTTGTTTAGTGCACTTTTTTCACGCCCAATAGGGCGACGTAGTAATTGACCCTAAAATAAATGCACCGTAAATTTTTTGTCCTGAGAAAATAATGTCAACCGGTTGCATTTTAAGGAGTAAACACATCACAGCGTAACGTATCCAGCACGTACCGACACCGACCAAACAGAATGCATGTGTCTTATGGGAAATGTCTGTTCGGAGCCGGTACGTGCTGGTGTGCGCACTAGTACACAAGTCCATAAGAGAATCCTAACCGGCCTGATACGCTACGCGCCGGGCTGGATACGTTACGCTGTGATGTGTTTACTCCTTTAAGCTGAAAAGACGTATTTATGTAAGTTTCCTATTCCATTCCGCAGGGCCGGCTCAAGGTACGATCGAGTGGCGCGGCCGCTCAGGGCGCTGCAATTTTAGGGCGCAAAATTTTTAGAAAAACCTAGTTTTTCTATGTTTCGTTTCCAGTATCGAAATTGCCTTCGTTTTTTTGGCGGAAGTGCGCAGGTGTAAATTTTGAACAGGGCGCAAGAGTATATTTTGAACAGGGCGCCGAAAGTTCTTGAGCCGGCACTGCCATTCCAGTATGCGAAAGAAACAAGTCTTGTTAAAGTTCAAGTAAACCGTTGGTTTTAGCATCCACACGCTTCAGATTCAGGACCAGGATAGTTGAACATGTGGATGGAATTTAACATAATCTTCAAAACATCATTAAGGACGGATACCTATATGATTTAAATAGATACATATCGGGCGTTCCAACTTATTTCAGAGTACAATGCACGCTGAACGAACTATCATGTTTTGTTCAAATTTAGTCCTTAACATAATGGGGAAACATTTTCTTCAAATGAGTGTTCCTTGCCTTTTTATGGATTTAGGGACATTTCCTTTCTTTACTGTCGAAAACCCGTAAAATCTATTCATAGATAGTACAGGGTGATCTGCAAAATTTTTGGCCAAAATGTGCCATGACGCCCACGGTAAACGTATGTCGTTGCATGCATAATAGTTCAGGTACAGTGACGCCATCTACTCAGATTTTAAAGTCTTTTAATTTGTCAAACTGATGTTTTTATATTCTAATGGAAATGACATAGTTTGATATTGAACGTGAATTTAACTTAACAACAACAATTTAAATAATATAGAATTTTCAATTTGTAGACAAATAATAGATTATTAACATTGACCTAACTTAATATGACAGATTAGTAACAAACGATAAAGTGCCGACATACGTTTCTTACGTCATTCTAAGTTAACTTGAACATAAATTTTGTAGATCACACTGTATATCAAATATAAAAATCAGTATAAATCAGTGGAATAAATGTAACATTTACAGTAGTACAGTGAGATCTATAAAATTTATGGTCAAGTGACCGTTGACTGAGAATGACTGTATGTCGACACTTAAGTCACTTAACCGTTTGTTACTAATCTGTCATATTAAGTTAGGTTAGTGTTTATGACATATATGCCCAAAAATTGAGATTCTCGTATATTTTTTGCATCGCTGTTGTTCAAATAAATTCACAATCAATATTATTATGAGTAGATAGCGTTACTGTAGTAAGCAGCAAGCAAGGACATACGTTTATCATAGCACACTTGGATCATAAATCTTGTAGATCACACTGTGATTACTGACAATCAAATCAAAGTTTCATGTTCCGTGATCACTGTTTACCTTTGGATAATTTGGAATGCCCGATATGCTTCTATTTTGAACAATATTCATAGCCCACTAGATGATTACAGTTCCAGTCAAATATTTAAGTATAACGATGAAAATATATACTTTTTTTTCGTCGGAAAATTTTTAATTAATAAATAATAAGCAAATGAATCTGTTTATTTACTGTAAGTCTGTCTAAAAATACTGTAGGTAATATTGTGTATATTTTTAGAAAGCCGTAAATTAATAATTTTCATTGAATAAATAATGGAAAAATCAATAATCATACACAAACGTATTTAAGTATAAATTCAATGCAAATGACGAAAGAATCATCTATCTAAACCTAAATAAAATATAAAAATAAATGAAATTCTAGTCATTCATTTCTTTATTATTGAACTAGAGCCAAAAACAGTGTCACTGTCTAGAAGAAAATCACATTTTTTTTCAATTACTACCTACTTTTAACGACACAAAACAGGTTAGATTAGATTTCGATTAAAACTTGTGATTGTGATTTTCTTCCCCATTTATCGTGAAAATTATACAAAAAACTTTCCCAATTTGAATTTGATTTCGCGCTATAAACCTGCGCAAAAACATGTGAAATTTTGAGGTGTTTTTTCCTACAAGTTTTGGCAAATTTTGGCACTTGACATCTATTACATTTAAAAGGTTTAAAAATGACTAGTTGAGATCTCTTATTAGATCTACAATCAAAAATTAAAAGAAAGACTAATAAGAAATAAAATAGAAATATAATTTTTACCTTTAGCACACAATAAAAATACCAAACATGGATTAGAACTGATATTTTATAATAATAATAATAATAATGAAAGGAAACACGTCGCCATTATCTTTAGAAAATTGTGGGAGTCAAGGAGAAACAGGATCGATAAAGCAAAATATATGTTACCCTGTCCGGACATACACATTTCGTATTATCCAACCGAAAAAGTAGCGAGCAATACACATAAACGTGCCATGTTTTGTTTGAGAACAAAGATTATTTGTAAAAAATTATAGGAAAAAAAAATGTTCCAAATTTCTAATGAAATTATTAATATTTCAATAAGAATTTTTATTAACAAAATTACAGGAGATGAAAGCTGGACAAGTAAAGATAGCGGAAGATCGTGATTTTCTAATGTTGAAAAACTTGATTGATGATCATGCAGACTGGAAATTGGAATACGATCGTGGCAATGAAGTTAAGGTATTTTCTTTTTAATATTATTATTATTATTTAATTTAAACGTTGACGTGGAATTGTAATGATAAGACGCATGTACCTAACACAGGAGATAGCAATTTTTGGCGGTTATTTATAAAAAGTATATATGTTTGTCTGTTTTTTTTTAGGTATGGACAAAATCAACGAAAAACTGTTCATTTCGAATGGTTAAAGTACAATCAGTCTTCCAAAATATATCGGCAAATATTATGTTTGATGTTCTACATGATCCTGGTTATAGGAAACAATGGGATGAACATATGTTAGCATCTGTAGAAATTGGTTATTTAAATCCAAATAATGATGTTGGTTATTATGCACGTAATTATTGTTTCTTATTTATGGAAAAATGGCACAATTGCGAAAAATTGTTTGTTTATAGTTTCTTGTCCTGCACCTGTTAAAAATCGTGATTTTGTTCTACAACGATCTTGGTTAGATATGGGTGATGAGAAATTGATCTTAAATCATTCTATACAACACAAGGATTATCCACAACGTAAAGGATTCATAAGGTATTTGCGAAATTACACATGCAGTGCACTGCCAAATTTTGGCACTGGCTAACAGGGCACTTGTCCATGGTAAAAGAGAAATTTTAAGTTAAAATGATTATCCGGAGACGAGAGATGTCCTGTGAAAAGTTACAGGGTTTGGCAACCTTATCTTACCATACGCTTGGCACGGAAGAAATTTTTGATGGCACGCTAAAGCATTCTTTGTTCCCATAATGTTGAGGTTCTCTTAAATTTGATTAATATTATTATATGTGCGTACTTATCTGTATAATAACTAGTGGCACGGAAAAAAAGTCTAAATAAATTTCACCATATTTTGGTACCTACATTGATCAAATGGTATTTGCCATCCCTGCTCTAAAGTCTAAAGCATTCCTCACAACAACGTGCTTTTTCCTAGCTGCTGCGGCAATTACAGACTTTGAGATTTTGAAGCCATTTACCGCCATGGGTTCCAAATCTAAACGTCTGAAGTTACCACAGCGGCAACAAACAAACGCATTAGTTTGGTAAATGCTTAATAATCTATATTTCTCTGTAGTCTTTCAAAGCGTAGTTCATTGGTCAATTTATAATACAGTGGTCGCCGTCTATTATAATCACATTGGGACCTGCCCTTTTCGATAACAATAGCCGACTGATAAC
>JAZBHA010000728.1:0-45568 GCA_037464855.1 Iselma pallidipennis
TGAATATATTCCTGTAAATTAGTCGAGAGTGGACTGGGCTTGGCCGGTCCACTCCGTGGACTAAGATAATAACTTTAGTATTTGTTAGAAACTGTATTAGGAGGTGGTAAGATCGAGCCTTATTCTATTTTGCTTGTTCATGAATTATAAATTGTTCGAATGGCGTGTTTGCTTCTATAACAACCATACTTGTTGTGTATTTAATTATTAGTTCAATCAAAGTAGAAAGCCTAAAAGTGGACATTAGTAGTAATGCGTGTCAAGCAAACATTACTTTTTGGTAATAACGACGCCCATTAACATAACAAATGTAACTTACCATCAGATCATAATTAAAGATATAGAATATTTGATTTGGAAAATAATTAATTGGTCCCTTCACAGAAACAGAAGAAAAATGTTTTAACAATACACAGTAAATAATCCGAGGTATTCTAAAGAACGTCTCCGTCCCGTCTTCGTCATCGTGACAATGACTTTTTCGGCAATTATTTTGAGCAAGTCTTCACCTTCGTCTTCTCCCTACCCATCTACAGTTGACAAATTCCGCCAGTAGTAGATAAGCATAGAGGATAGAGATCGAAGTAAGGATAGATATATGCGGTTAAAGTATGGGTAGGTATCCCGCTTAGAGTCTTGTGGGCGGAGCCAGCACGTCCGTAAAGACGGTCATTAGAATTGCCAAGTCCGTATGGACTTCCACCACCGAAAAAGTCATCAAGGGAAGATGACAGTAGAGATGACGGAGACGGAGACGTTCTTTAGAATCGCTCTATGAAGGTCGTGTATGTCAGGAATGAAATTTTACTTAGGCTACGCTAAGGCGAACGTTAAAGCTAGATACGTAAAACAAGCTATTTGCCCAAGTAAACTTCCTTTTTCTATCAGTATTTAGCGTTAACGTTCACCTTAGCTTATGTACTACGGAAATCGTTCACTATTAGCGGTCAATTAAAGGACAAGGATAGAAATATTGATAATAAAGGCAGCATTCATATATTATTAATAAAAACAAAGTTAGTATCGACCAATTAGGAATTATCAGGTTTTGCAGGCACTCTTTACGAATAGATTTGTAAATTTTAGCTATCCGATAATTTACACATCCAATAGTATTCTCTCCATTTGATTTCCATTTTCAATTTCGCCAATATAATGATTGTGATAACTGGTTGGTTGGTAGATATTCAGTATAAGTTATAAATGATTCACTCTAGAAAAACGAAAGTTATTCAACATTTAGTCATTTAATTTATTGAGCTTTATTGAACACATATTCTTTCTTCCTCTTCTCTTGATATTTTCTCTATTTCGTCGTCGTCGCGACGGATGAACGAAAAGACGTTCACTTTCTCGTCATCATGTCCTAAAGATTCTGCACACGTAGCATAGCGTGTTCAATTTCGCCTGAGATGACGGAACGTTGTTTTATTATAGATATCCGCATCCGCAGATAATGCCAAGTATGATCCTGCCATTTGCTTCGGAAATTCTGAACTTCTAGTATCATATAATTATCTATAATATAGGATCAATTCGTAATTTATGATGGATTTAATAGGGATTGTCTTTCAATTACAATTAGTAGAATAGAATTCAATAATACAACATATTCGGGTTTAATAAAATTAGGTTTAAGTTTTATTTCACCTATAGATTTGTTTTTTAATTGACAATCTAAAATTTAAGTTGACTTTAATCCATATATAGTTTCAATCCTTTATAGAATTTTACGAGGTTCACACCACAGATGTAACTCAACTCTCAGGATAATTTCTTAATGTAAAACCATTTACTGTCGAACCCGTTTTAAACCCTCTTCTAAAACTTGTAGCTATATTGGATGTTGTCAGGGGTTTTGTTAGTTACATTGTTTGCTTCTTTACGGTACAAGCCTAACGGGTCCTATAGATTAGCACTTAACACTTTACTATAGTCCCTTATGTTTAAATTGCAATCATCCTATATAGGTATGTATAGAAGTGGTGGCAGTATAATTTACACCAAGTTTACCGAACAGATTCCATAAAATACAGCATTTTATCGAATCAGTAATGGAAATATATTGAATCAAATAGTTTCACTAACAATCCTTTTAAAGCAACAAAAATCCTTCATCTTTACTTCGCTATAATTGTTGCCAGTTAATGCAGAAACTGAACCCCAATTAAAATTCATTGAATTACATGTAGTAAAGTTGTTTACAAAACTATTTGTACACAACTTATTGTTAGTGTAATGTAAAATGCACTCTTTTATATTCGATCTTTCTGATTATTCTACAATCTCTTATATAATTTTTAAAGAATATTGCAGCGATGCGTTAAGACTGTATTCTTGCACAAAGAAATATCCCCTGAGCAATTTATGAAAGAAAGTGTAAAAAGAAATCTCAAAGTGCAATGCTAGTTATATTATTTAAGTATGCTTCTATTTATTATTTTATTAGTGAACAGAAACTATCTAGATAAAACTCATTATATTCCCACTTTGAATTATAATTAGCTTACATTACTATGTAAATTAAAGTGCTACTTAGAAACAGCGTTTCTAAAGGTGCATTTGCACAGGAGCTATGCTTATACAGACGATTGTGAGTATCGTCTAAGTCCCTAGCCACACGGACACAATACAATTCAATTTAACCAAGTTCTCAATTACCTTGGTTCTCAATTTGCCGTGTGACTCCACACAATATTCAATTAATGAGCTGCGAAATTTATTTAGTAAATTGGCTGTTCAGAACTCTATTTAGCTAAATTGTGTCAACTACGCATGCGCGGCATCTAAAAACATGGCTGCCATCAGCTGTTTGCTCAAGAAACACAGATGACAATCTATGACATTTCTACGCCTTGCGCGTGCGTTAATTGTAATTGTGAAACGCCCGTGTGACAGGATAAAGTTCACCAATATTTCAACTCGTATTGACTTTGTCGCTAAATTGAATTGTGTTCTGCTCGTGTGACTGGCATCTAAGGCGCCTCCACCATTTTATTCCAATTTATAATTTAAGCAATTTATCCACCACGTGATATAATTAAATATTCCATTAACTGAGTACAAATTGATGAATACAAATAAAAATTATTGTACGTTTTTGAATCCGGTTTAAAAGGTTCTTGCAATTAGGCGTTGCTGTGTCAATGTACAGATAAAAAGCAAAATATTCAATTAATTGCGACAGAAATCGATAAACCGATAACACTCTCTAAACACATGGGTGTGTTATCCTGTTCAAAAAAAAAGTACTCACACGTGAATAAAACCGCCCCAAGCTAATAATTATGTATACAAACTTCCAATTTCCCTCCAGTGGATTAAAATTATTTGCTTGATGCGTTCATCGATTCCGTAAACAAACAGAATAGGTATCACTAGTTGTTGTCAATAATAAATAATAAATTAATTTATTATTTATCAGTATTAACTGTCAATATGTCAAAATAAATTTTGCATAGGAAATATTATATAAAGAGAAATTTTTGTGTATATCTGTGAATATCTCTCGTTATCGTTACGGACCGTGATCATATATTGAAAGGGGTGGCGACTATTTCGTAAACTCGACAAATTCACAACTTGTTCAAGAGTCCCTGTGCAATATAGTCTTTTTGATTTGCACTAGCGATAGGTCTCCCTCGGGCCAGCCGTCTTCTTCGTGCCCTGGCTATATGGATTTGTACATTCAACATTCTCCCTTCAGATTGAGTTTTACAGGAGTGATACGATCTTTCCTGTAGGATTAACAGTTATAGTCTGTTTTATTGCTTTTTCCACACTATGGAAAAGTTTTTAATTTAAGTATACTATACAAGTATAGATGGGGGAAATGTTCTTTTAACTTGAATTGAAGTGGAACAGGTCAAAAGACTGAGTTGTCGAATTACATCAAGATGAACACAAAATGTTCGGATAACTTGAAGAAGGATAATCTTCAAGACTACTATCCTCGACAGACTGAACTGATCAGATTGTTGCCATTTGGTACGACGAAAAATCTTAAATAATAAATTTTTTTGTTCCTGTTTTTATCCATATGATTTATTCAAGCACCTTAATCGAGAACATTATGTTACTTAGGCAAGTGGCTCCATTTTGCTATAAAATTATCATAAAAACATCTCTAATACATCTTTTTCTTCCTTCTCCACCTCTTATAACTGTTTCGATTTTTTTGACTCAACAATTGTCCGTGCTGCATAAAAGAGAGCTTAGTTCGTGTCATAAGAGGGGTAAGCGCATTAAATGATATAATTGCGTTACAACGAACCCACCCTGGCGCGTCATGAAACTGAACACTCCCTAATTAAGCCGAGTGATAACAGCAATTATAATATGAAATGTGTTGGGGGAGGCTATTAGGTTTGGTATAGTCACATCAGGGTGCGGCTTGACCTTTCCACTTTTGTATTGTACATCACATATGTAGGTATATGTATGTGTGATAG
Source organism: Iselma pallidipennis (assembly GCA_037464855.1). Lineage (NCBI taxonomy): Eukaryota > Metazoa > Arthropoda > Insecta > Coleoptera > Meloidae > Iselma > Iselma pallidipennis. The sequence goes on from JAZBHA010000728.1 coordinate 4,452, forward strand.
ACAGACTTGGGAATTGCTGCTTTGCCTTATTGTCGTCGTCAAAATAAAACAATGCTTTGTAACTATCCCTCAGTCCGTCACATCAGTGTACGTAGTCGTAAATGGACGGACTTGTATATTTAAAGGGTGTGAGTGGGATTATTCTACTAGTCAGGCAAGGTGATATGAATTTGGTGTGACGTAGGGGTAGTTTTTTTTATAATTCATACAAGTCTACAAGTTTGTTTATTTAATTATATTACCGAGAAAAACAATTTGTAATAAGAAGAATTTAAAATATTTAGATTTCATTCCACATAAAAATAAAAGGTATTTTAATTAACGTATCTGTAAACAAACCAAAAAAAAACCTTTATAATTACAAGAATCCATTTAAAATTACACGCGTTTTAATCCGCCAAAAAAAATTAATTATATTAATTCATAAGAACACACCTGTTTTCCAGTAGCATAGAAAAATTGTACGCCCTTGATGTTTTGTTTAAATAGCATGTGTTTATATCATATAAAACGCGTGTTACACGCGATTCTACCTACGCACACATCATCAGACAACCATTGTAGCATTTCAAGCATCAAAAGAAAAAAAATGAGAGTAGGTTAACTTGAAATGAGCACATTTACACAATATATAATAGAAAGCTCATCTTACATACAACACTCTATACGAATTTATTACGAATAATGTGGAACTAGACATAATTCAGTACCATACGTTATATAAAAGGGCTTTGAATAAAACCAACTTTAATGTTGTGGTAGTTATATTGAGTAAGTAATTTATAGGGGGACCCAGAAGGGAAGCAGTGCTTTAGAATTGTATTTTCAATAAGAAGTAAAAGTTTGATATACAATACAAGAAAATAGAAAGATTCCTCTTATAATAAAGTCAAATATTCATAAAATTCATTCTATTAATAAAGATGAAGGAGATATTTTATGAGGAGGGATCTATATATACAATAAAGGGACTAATCTACATTTCTGTGATCCACCGAGAACTAGTATAAATGATACTGTAAAGTTTGAGAAGATTTATGTGATAAATTCTAATTTTTGTTTTTTAGTAGAAGTTTCTATATTACGCTTGGAGTTAAATCTGGTCTAACAACAAAAATAAAATGAAATCGTAGAGCGGTGGTGAATAGGGCACGTTACTATTAAAAATGAGAGTTTGAATTATTCTATTTAATGTGGACACCTTGAGGAACAATTTACTGATATCGTGATAGTTTTGTAAATGTCGAGTAGCTAAAAATGTTGTTTTTTTTCGACTACTTGAATGATAAATATACTCTGCAAAAAGGATTCAACTATATTTCCAGGGTTAAACAGTTTCAATGTTGTGATTTAGAATCGACCTCCAGCTATCCGATACAATTATTAATTTTAATTGCATCGTTAAAATGATTTTTATTGCCAATAAAATGTCAACTCTGATATAGGAATATATCCATTAACTCTGTCCGATAGCGCAAACTATTGCTGGAATTTTATACATAGATAGAACTAGATCCTCCTGTTGTAGTTTTTTATTTTTCATTTTTTTGATTCCACTCTAGTTTTGTTGTTCTGATGAGTATTTTGCTATCCAAATCATGACTGAACGTTTATTTACATAGAATGCTTGCAACCCAATTGAAAAGACTAATGAAATTGCAAATCAGAATGAACACCATCTGTATGAGAATAACGTTTTGCAACGATATGACGACTAAACGACGAATAAATAGAGAATTCCAATCAATGCGAATCTGTAACAAAGTGCTAACACATTCCATTCGATGAATAATGATGATAAATGATGAAATTCAGTCGTTTTAAAATAAAGAAATGACTCCAAACAATTCGTGAGTCAAACCTCTGCAAATATTTCGAATTTTCAACATCAACAAATAAAATTGGACTTCATATTACTGTTCATATACATTATTTTATTGATTTCTATCCGTGTTGTTGGACCAGAGCAAAATAAGCGCTCAAAATTTATCAATACAGTTGTAAACCTCAGTAATATTGAAGTGAAAACTGCAAATATTTACGATCGAAAAAACCTCTCCGAAAATATATAGATAGATAGATACCTACAATTTTTCCTTTCGATACTAAAACTCCTCTCTCATCCATCTGAATAGATGACTTCCTGTCGGCGGAGTCATCATGTCGAGTTCCCTTTTATTTACCATTCCCCGATTCAGTCTACATCCATTCAATGGAAATGGTAAAATTTGAAAAATTCATCAAGCAAAAATGCGTCAGTCCTTATAGGTAAGTACACACACACACGCACACACGCAGTCCTAATCGATATTTTATTATTATATTGTATTAATAAATGATTGATTTATAGTGAGTTAGATAATATCAGTCATTTTGATACAAAACATACAATGTTGAATACACAAAAATTAAGAGATTGCTTTTGCAACTATATCACTCCATGTCAGTGTTCATTGTTAACTGTTGGTCTGATAATTGGCTGGATTGGAGTGGTGAGTATAAAGTAGATTTTACAAAATCAAATTCGATCATGATTTGGCTGAAAATACTGTAGAGACTAAAAATAGATGTTTAGTTCTGTTTACGAAATTATTCAATTTTAGATTATCTTATCAATAAAATACTTATCTGTACCTCAAAGAGGTGATAACAGAGCCTAATGAGTTCAGTCGTGCGTCTGTCCGTCCGCTTGTCCCAGGCCTGGAACTTCTAAACGGGTCAACGTGTCAGATTGAGATTTGGATCAAAAGTAGAGTTATGACGGGCACCTAGTTCCGAAGTCATAGGTATTAATAATTAGCTAAAAATTATGCCCCAGCGGGGCGGACGGTCAAAATAACGATAAACAAAATTTGTTTCTATTATATTTTTATATGGCACGTGATGATCCGTTATGATTTCTGTACAAAATAAATGGTAGGATAGGTAGGCGCAGCCCGATTGTTTCCGACATAGTACGTTTTGGTGACATAGGCGTACCGAAACACTTTCTGTGCTGGAAACGTATCTGATGTTTGACTAAACTCTATTGATACGCCTCTGAATCGATAAAAATATTAGGCGGGAAACATGAACCGTTAAATTTGATCCTACTGCGCCTCCAAGGGCTCGCCACGACTCGTAGCTACTGCTATACATCCGAAACACAAGTGCGCGAGTCCGACTCGCACTTGGCGTCTTGTATTGAAACGCTACTAGACTTGTTCAGTTTTTACGCAATTTTCAATTAATTTCAAATAAATCCAAAATACATGTAATAACTTTCATTTAGGAATGATTTATGTACCTGATATTTAGTGAATGATTATGATAGAAGGTATATAAAGATCAGTTTATTGATAAAAAAATTACCAAGCAGATTATTTCATTTATCGACTAACCAGATGTGTGTCTGTGGCGCATCCACCATTTTTCAAGAATTGTCCACAATTTTTACAGTTTTCTGATTTTAAAATTTTATCAAAATGTTAATATTGTTAGATAAAAAGTCAGGAAGAACTAAATTTATTCATAGAATCCACACAATGTTACTATTTTTATAAAATGCTTACCATCTCGTAGTTGTGTTGCAAGTTGTAACGTATACGTTATCCTATTTAAAATTAAATGAACAACACTCTTCTGTAGAAAACTTGTTTTCTTTTGTATTAAGAATATTCTAATTAAAAAAATTTAAATTTTTGTTTTCAATAATTAGATACTGTTCTGTAACTTACTTTTCAAATATGAATATAACATTTGTTTTACAGGAAATATCGCATTAATTTAACTACTGAAGAAGTTAAAAAACTTTTAATTGTTTCTGTAGAACTTTTCTGAGTTGTTGTCGGAAGACCTAACAATTTATCTTCCAGCTTGGAAGAAAAATAATATAACTTGCGCACTGCACTGTCTTTATTTCTACGAATTCTAAAGAAATTTCTTGTTTAATTGTTAATACATTCCACTATTGATAATAACCGATTCGTTATGATTTGCAAATTACGGATTTTTTTCAGATTTATCGCACAGCTTTGGTGTTATTCCTGTCAGTCTCTTTACCAAAGATAACAATAAATGATCCCGAGATTTACACTACATTGTTTACTGTTTCCTTAACCTACGTATTGCTCTCTTTAGTAGCGGATTTCCTGTTAATTGTGGGAATCAGCCAGGTAAAACAAACACAATCAAATAATACAAGCACATTTATTAATTCACCATCTGTATTTTAGGAAAGATTATACTACCTTGTTCCTTATTTGCTTATTGAATTAATAGAGATATTTGCTGGTGTTGTATTCTATATTGGAGGGATGATTTTCTTCATTGAATATGGTGAATATTCGATTTTGTACAGTTTAACACCTACAGGAATTATACTATTAGGTAGTCTGTTTTTTCGAAAAAAAGTGTATCATAATTGTAATTAATTTGAATTTCAGGAATTTATACTTTGATTTGGCTTTATTTGATGAAAGTTTATAAAACCATAAAAGAACGACACAAGGAAATGAATCGGGAACATGTGACAGTGAAAGAGAATTTCTTAGGTTCACTTAAATGTAAATTCAGATTTTCTTCCAATTCTTTAACGATAAGTAATCGTATTTATTAAAAAAACGTCCGTCTACAATTAAGTTTTTATTTATTATCATGTCGTAGATATATTTTCTACGAAGATTCATAAATTAGTTCCCCTTTATAAACCTATTCGCATCAGTTCGCCATGAATTTAAGTCAATTTGTTGCAGACCATCGGAAAAGCATTCACCTCTTATCTTTTGTATCAATGAAGAATTTGTTCTAGAGAGTTCTTTATAGTTATGGATTGTTCTTAAGTTTCCCCTAAAGTCGGAAGTTATCCAATATCCACACTCATTCCCAGAGCATGGCCAGTTCTAACTATTATTATACCACTGCCATCAACCCAACTACTACTGCCAAAAACGTGCCTGTTGAGAGAAGTGGAACAACGCAACTTATCGTTTTAAATATGATCCGGCATCCTGATAAAATCAATAATACACATAGGAGAAAGAAAGGATATAGTGGAAGAAGAAAACGAAAAGATACTGAAATCCGAAAATAAAACATTCGATACGCATCCAAAACACACAAAATCCATATTGATTGGAATTTCTTTTTTATTTTTTGGATAGGAAAAACCACAAAAACAACCAAAAAAAAATTGATAACTTCTCTAAATGTATATATTTTTCTAAGAGCATCTATCGGTTTGGTTAAAAAGCTACTATTTAGGTTGCCGTAATTTTCTCGTTCATTGGATTCCTTCTTTCTTCTTTTAGCTCGTTTTTACTGACGATCCTTTTAAGTTGACTAGGCATCTGTGCATTTCTTTTACGTACAACTTCCTTTATAGTCTATCTTATTATATATAAGCTTTGTATTGATGCAATATTATTAGTAGTATTGCCAATTTCTTACTTCAATCGTTCTTTCGTCTCATTAAAAACATCGTTTTATCTAGACATGTTAAGAATTACAATTCTATGAACGTTGTCTGTTGCAAGACAACAACAAAAGAGGTTGTTTTTTTGGTTAATTATTTTCTACTACTATTTGGATTTGATAAATCTAAATTAACTGAAAACCAGTCAATTTTAAGTAAACAGTCAACACCACAAATTTCATAGCTCGCACTGTATATCAATTAACGATTTCTTAAGAATTTCTCTAGTTTAAAAATTCTACTGGGAAATTCACGCTTTTTCATTGTCCACATCTGCATCTATAGGATTATATATTCAGTTGGATTCAAACGCAACTCTACATCTTTATCTTCATCTTTACGAAGTTGCTTGGCAGTTAAAATCAATTCAAACGAAATCCACATTTTTATCTTCATCTTCATCTTCTCCCCACCAATTTGCAGCTGACAAATTCGGCCAATAGTAGATAAGTAGGTACACATAGTAAAGGACAGGGATATAAACTTGCGTTAGGAACAAGGATAGATATATGATTTAAATGTGCAGCTAAGCTTGCTGGGTGGAGCAAGCAAATCCTTAAAGAGTGAGGACGCTTGAATTGAATTTCCTTATGGATATAAAGAGTGAGAAGAAGATAAATATAAAGGGTTGCGTTCGAATCCAATTGATTGTTTTTTTACCATCTACTAAATCATTTAAAAAACCCACTGATTTCTTGGAGCCAATCTCACAAAACTACACAAAACATTTGTTCCCCAAATCAGGATAAATTAGATGAAATGAATTTCACTTATGTAAAATGTGTGTATATTGTCTTTAAAGATGCATGTAGTTTAAAACCGTAGTCGAAAAACACCAAAAAAAAATTAGATACATGTGACTCAACATTTGACTATATTAAACATTAAATTTAAATGGGAACGATCTCACACCGTCGCTGTTACCGCTGCCATTAATCCTCTATAGCCATTTCAAGTTTGATAGGACATGAAGGAGAATTTTCCAGATCTTGCACCTGGGTTCGTTGATACACTCAGATTCGGAATTACGAACCAGGCAACCGACTGCAAATAAGCTTTCTTCAAATTGGATGTGCACCTTGTGGAAGGGAAAAGATAAATTATCTGAAAAATAACACATACGCGCCCCACATATATACACACAAACACACAACTGTATATATGTATATACACCTACATATACGTGTACATATAGAACAACACGGTTCTTGTTGTAAGTGAAAAAAGAAAGGAAACTAGAGCAAATAAATCTTTGTGACAAATTGACAATGTGTTGCCGACAATGATGTATAAGAAGGATTTAGGCGCCTCTTCTGCTGTTCATTTACGGTGTGGACAACAACTTATTGTTTCTGGAACGATACTTGGAAGTTTAGATCGAGAACATTTAGCCTTACCACATATGTTTCGAATTGTTTTTTGTATTTACTACAGTCATGAGAAGACAAAAGGGCAAAACTAATAAAAATGCAGTAAATCTGCATTACAGAATTCAGACTGGTGTCCGTTACAATGCAGAGAGAACAAAAATGTTCCATTTAGGGCCACTTTACAGGATATTATATATATATCATTCCTGATACACTACAAATATAATTAAAGCATTTGATAATAAAACATCCACATTTCAAGGTAGATATTTATCAGCTTATTTTGTTGTGAAATTTATGATTACAGAGGATTTTAAAGTTGGCTAAAAGATTTATAATTTCGCTCTGGTGCATATTTGCCTTAATATATAGAAATCACTGTTTATTTGAAGATTAGCTGTATTTATGTGTTTTATTGATTTTGTTCAAATTTATAAAACCTCATAATTTCGTATTAACCAGGTATTTCAAATGGTACGAGAGGACCCCTGTGCGATTGCACAATTATGTTTTCCTCCCCGTGCAAGCAACTAAACATACATGTGCTTATGCAACCGAGTATGTTTCAAGGAGCGTTCAGAATTGTTTATTTATAACAATATAAACAATAATAATTGAAAAAATATATATCGCTGACACATCTGTGGTCAAAGAGCTTCAATTAAAAGAAAAATTATGTAAATCGGTTGATTAGGGACCGCTGGCGGACTGTCGGAAGAAAACGTCTTGTTTTTATATGTATAGATGTGTTATATAGATGACCAAAACTTCATCATTAACCATCTTTAAAGTTTTGTGGACTTAAGTGAATACTTATAAAACTCTAGTGAGTTTTTTTAAACTTTTCAAGATTCCAGATAATAACATATTTATATTGAACGAGATTTCGATTTAAAGTGATCGCAATGTTCATTAGAAACTTCATAAAGTCGACATTTCTATGATCGATGAACGTAAATTCTTATCTATTTAGTATCGAAAATTGACATTCAACAAACAACACTAGTTTATCACATAGAACGATATTGATGTTATTATTGTTATTCACCTCTGATTCGTCGAAAATATTACAGATTCAATCATATTCATAACTTGTATTCGATACATAAATAAGGACATTCTATAGATCTTCGATTTTGTGAAGAAAAAAGAGATCTTGTCATGTTTGTTGAAGACACAATATCATTTTAGTCTACCCAACAACAAAGTTGAATAATTGATCTGTTTTTTGGTAAGTTTTTTATATATAAAACACTCATGAATAGTTCGGTGTTTTTGCTGTTATTCAGAACGCCGTTCCAATTTGTATTTGAAAGAAAATCCAACTGGATCTATTTGAAACTAGGTCGAAATATCAAAAAACTAAAAGAACCATAGAAACTGTTCCCTAGGGCAAATAAAGTCAAATTTTCATCCATACAGTGATCAATTCTCCATTAACAACAAATTGTCTAAACCTAAAACTAGTAATGTTAAGTTTCTGATGTGTGTAAAATGAAAATTGTAACGTAAAATCACAATGTCGAAAACAAGAACACTACCATCCTGTAATCCGCACATTAATTTCATACGCCTTTAGAAGCGAGTAATTTCACAGACTTCATTAGAGACTTATGATATTCAACAGTCGCCCTCTCTCTCTCTCTCTCTTTCTCTTCCATGTAAGATTTTGCACTCTATGACATGTGTCAGGCCAAGATGACAGTAGAAATTTTGGGTGGTGTGAAACACAACTACTTAGAAAATTGGTATCGGGTATAGTAGGGGATGAGAGGTTGAATTAAATCTTAATTATATCCACTATTCGAACATAAATTTCAGTTTGTCTTGTTTTAATTTAAAACCGTACAGACTGTACACTGTGTGGCATTTATGCGTGAATAATGAATCGGATAATCAAAATTTGGTGTCACTCTCTCTCTCTCTGTGTGTTATATTTGTGTATGTAATATGTATTTTGGGTTTGGGGGTGTTGTGTTGAAAACTTAACTGTCGGATAGAGTTACTTTAATTAATTGTAGTGAACTGTACTTCCTCATGCTTTAGTTGAAACAAAACAATCTATGGATTAATAAACTCCAATGTTTATTATAATTAAAGCACATGATATTATATGATGAAGTTATTACACGCTGAGCTAAACAAACAAATCCTGATCAATGCACTTCGATGATTAATAATGCATATGTAGGGAAGTCAGGTGATGATAATCGAGTTAAGGAGCTAATATCACTACTAGCTCTACACTACACTATTCAGGGAATTAGTGGACTTTACACCACACACTTTCAACTGCGAAAAAGTATACGAAAAATTGTACACGTTGGGATAGGGCGGACACTAGCACCGTCTTCACACGCTCACTCTTGCTCGAGCAAAAGAACGGGCATTGCAAAATCACGCTATTAAGAGCGTGTGTGTAAAGTCCGCTATTGTCACAGAGACAACCTGCACAACATTATTATGTATAAGAACTAGTTACTTTGCTTGGTGGTTACTTGTACTAATGACTAACTGCGGCAGGTTGAGTATTATTTCTATATTACAAGTTTCCGGAAATTATCCACTGAAGCTTCAGATAATTTATGGTCTTCTATTGTAACTACACCAAATGGATTGGATATAAATCATACCACATGTTACACTTCCTAGTACTTAAATCTCGTAATACGGTTAATCAGTCTGAAACACTCGAAATTTGAATGCCTTTTCATTTTATAAAATACTGCTAATTTGAAAATAATCAATTCAATATAAACTTTAAACAAAAAAAGAGAAACATCACTAGTACATTTATTAGGATCCGGAAGAGCTTATGAAGCACTACGTGCTTTAACATATCCTGATCCGCGGCTCTTATTAAATTGTTGCTGTCACTTTATATTTGGCAGTTTCTGCTGCAAGCGCAAAAGTCCTGACACGGATACCTGGATGTAATAAATCCAAAGCCCGCCGAGACCGATTGAAAGCTTGGGCCATCGAGACGTTATGCTGCTTGCATACCTGAAAAACTGGCAAGCAGTATTGCACGATAAAACGAAGTTAGTGTTTTTAGGAAAAGTCTCGATTTTCAATAGATACTTGAAGTATAATGGATTTCAGTACTTGTACGACTGAATAACTTTTATTTTCTATCAAATTCTACAGAATCATTAAACATATGATTTAAAATTGTATTGGAATTGTTTGTTTAAGTTAAAATATTTTGATTTTTTTGAATATTTTGAAAGAGATGCAGGTGTTTTATTGGATTGTAAAATATTTCAAATAAATTATTTAATTCAGAACATAGTCGTTTGTTTGAAAGCTTTTCCTAATAAATCCTTTATGGTAGTTTAATTAATGCGAATTTAAATAAAGCGTTCGTTGGTTGCCACCTATTGAAAAGTTTGACTTGCAAATAACACATATAGGTACAATCGAGGATTTTAAAGGATAAGCTCATATTCTATTATATAATTTATGTCGAAACGCAATAAAGTTATGTTTTATGGTAAATTGGTATTGATTTGGGGAAAACTTAACAAATTTATGGATGATCACAGTCTGCGAAACGTTTATATGCGCCCTGAATCCGCCCGGACGCATTGGTGCGAAATAATCTCTCTAAAGTTGAATTTCTCTCTCACCCCTGCTACGACGAATGTAGCAAGCAGCCGACCGGGCTCAAAGCTCTACTTCCACTAATGGACTAACGATTATCCTGATTTCTGAGATGAGACGATAACTTTTTTCAAGTAGCATCAAACTGTTAAGCATTCAAACTTAGTCGGACGCATTAGCACTTTGCAGCATTCTATTATAATTCTAACACCGGAAATTGTAATGAACATTATTACTAAAACCCTAAAGGGACTAATATGTAATATTACACATATAACTTTGAAAACGACATTCTTTAGCACTATAGAAAGGAGAAACAAATACTTGTACAGTATTTCTAAATTTTGGTCTCTATTAAATGATAATAGGGGGGACGAAATTTGTACACAAAGTTCTGAATTATGAAAGTTACTTTATTTAATTACCGAATTAAATTCTGTTAACTGAGTTTTCTAGTCTTCGCGGACCGGTTCATTTTATCATTGTGTTAGTACAGACTCAAAGCCATTAACTCGATCAAATTTTAATCCGTTTAATGTTCGGACGATTTCATTTCCATTAACAAATAAGTCTATACTTTAAAGAAAATGTGGTAAATTACCATCGTCCTTAAAGTTAACTGTTATTCCTTGTTCTTTAAATAAAATTAATTTTTAACTTTTGGTTATCATTCTAAATAAAAAAATCTATTAGATATTAAAGTATTCAATATTATCAGTCAGAGTTTGATTCTATATATTTTCTCTATCCACATAAGCTCAATATCGAAAATATATAATAAAGCTGCAGACGCACATAGAACTCCACTGAGTCTGCAAACCATCAAAAAAGATGAATGTTATGAGCTGCGTTCCATTGTTGAATGTTGCCGAAAATGACGGGGCGATTTTTCCAATGTTGTATCGCATAGAGAGCAAAAGGCGAAAGCCGAAATATTTCGTTTTAAATGTGTGTGAGACCGTTACGAATAATTTATAAAACGGGGAGGCGGTATGTTCACGGTTTTTGTTATGCAGAGTTACAGTCCATTTATTCAAAAAAGAAATGTATTCACTAGACACGATATTGAAAATACTATGGAATTTTATAAAATTTTCAGCAGAATTCATATTATTTCAATATTAATAAAGCTATTTTGAAGTCCAATATGAGATTAATTAGACTAATTGGAAAATATCTTTTGGTCTAAAGCAGGGGTGGGCAACCTTTTCTAGTACAGGGGCCTAATTATCATTCTGCCTCCGAGTCAGGGGCCGGACCAAATTATTACATAAAACAAATTAATATTAAATGAGTTAAAACAAGTTGCTACCTCATATTTCATGAATCAGAGACACACTTCGCCCGCGGGCCGGAGGTTGCCCATATGTGGTCTAAAGACTTATAACCGGACCGTAGTTAATAGTCCTTTCTTCTTATTTCCTTCTTCAGGAGGATTTTATTGGTGAAGAAAGTGCCTCGCTTGTAAAATTTAAATGAAATGAAATGCGTATCGAGCATTACGTATACAGTTTGTGAATTATAAATATGAATGAGTGGGGATTGAACCGTCACGAGTTATAAATTGACATCACGGGGGCACAATGAAAATCAATCTCCTACTTGATATTAGCCTCACTTGTATGGTAAAGTTCAAATGACAAAAATATCAACGATTGTACCGCCACAGATGTATCATAGAATTCCATCGGTTTAATTACCTGCCAATATAAACAACATACCTTATGTCTATCCAGAACTGTAACACATATATCTACCGATAGCAATAACACACTATAAACTGTTATAAACAACTAATTCATTACAAATTGTAATAAATCTAAATTCTAAAATGACACAATATCAATAACTATGGAGTAAGCTGAAACGAAACGAAGGCGTCATCTGCAGACGTTGATTAATTATGGCTCGATAATGAGGCTCGTTAAAGCAACATTATCGCGCCTTTAATTAATACGATGCTATCTTGATGAAAAAGTGTCAGACTATGTAATCAGTAAAGTTGACTTTAATACAACGGAACCTCACTCAGATGCACCTAATTTGGCAATGAAACGCTGTACGCTGTGTAATATATTCGGTTATATTGCGCTATGCTAATAACCCCAAGGAGCGTCAAGTTGTCGTTGTTTTGTCCGCCTTCTGGAGCTGTCTGTTTGTCAATGATGGCGCCGTCAAGTTTTCCACTAAAAAAACTCGAAACAACTGGGTGGAAAATTTCCACGCTACTGGAAAGGTCTGAACGTGTAATTAACAATCAGATGTAGAGAGTATCTCCAGAAATCCACAGAAAAGACAACAATTTTACAGTAAACTTGTCTATTTATTGGATTTTTCTTTTACACGACGATATTTAATGGAAAATTAATAAAACTGTCTGGCAACTTGTGCTTCTTGTTTCTTGTTTGACAAGAATTCGATCAATAAATAAGATGTTTCGCCAAATCTAAGATAGTTTTCTAAAGAAACTCCTTCTAGGATAACTGAAGAGATTGTAATGGATCAGTCCTTGCTATAAAGCAAGTTCCAAATCTGTCCACTATTTTCCTACAACAACAACGGCAAGGTATCATTACGTCGACGGAAATGAAATCACCGAAAACAAAGAGTCGTTCAATCCGATATAGAGATTTAGAAGGGTTTAAACTTATAAATATATTTTCTACCATTGTTGGTCGCGAGAAAACGGCCGGACGACATAGTTTGTCCTATACACGTTTAGATATACTACATATGAGAACATAAAAATGCGGGCGCCTGAGCGCCTATAAATTCAACGACATATTTTTTCCCAACTTTTACATATGTATCGCAAATGCTTTTCCAAACTGTATTTATACATGTTTTTTTTTTCACTCCATCCTTGTTAGATAGCTATTGTACTATGTACCTATATTGAAATAATAACCTCGTATCGTTGCACTTCACAATGAAATCGATGGTTTTAATTTTTTAACCCCCACGACATTCAATTAAGCTTATTGTTAGATAAAGCTGACAGGGTTGAAACTAATCCGCAATGGATAACAAAAATATTTTTCTAGCAGCTAGGTTTGTGGATAAATATTGAACGAGAGAATGTGCAAAAAGTGTGCGTGCTTATATGTCTATGTATATGTGTAGGGTAGGATGTTCGAAGAATAAGGGCGGAAGGACAACAAACAAAGTTTACGGACAATGAAAGACTGCAAAAACAATGTTGTAAACATATTTTTTTGAAAGTTTCACAGTCATCATGTTATAAAAAAAATATCATTACAGCAATTTCCACTTTTTTTTGTGCCTGAAACCTTCCATTGTTGCTGTATTATACTCGTGTTTAAAATTGAATTTGATTCATTTGAGTTTTATCATGGATAGCGATGTATTTGTTACACTGCCTCCGAGTTGTAGTAAAAAATGCATACTATGTAATGTTGGAAAGTGGGATGATATCTAACAAGCATCAGTCTCTTGAGGATATAGTAGAATATATTAAAAACTAAATTATATCCATACCGGGAATATTGCTTAAATAACATCATTCCTATGTACTGCTTATATATAATTCAACCAATATGAGACAGACAATAAGGATGTAGAGTTGATTGTCTTCTTAGTTGGATAGATTCGATTGATAAGTCGTCCGATAACCGTAGGCGATGTCACTCAACTGTATTCTCGTTCACCCCCTTAGCTGACTTGCTAATTCTCAAGCGAGCAACTCAATAACGAGCTTTCAGAAGACAAAGTCAACTACCCTCACTGTGGCCCGGAACTTTCCACTAATTACAGTTGTAATTCATCTTGTACGTTCTCCCACCCCCACCCGCCATCTCTTTCTGTTTGCAAAGCGAATACGGAATCTGGCTGGAGAAAGCTACCGATGGAGACGGATAAGAATTATTGTAAATTTTCCAGTAGTCTACCGTGGAATTTTAGCAGTAATTTTAATGAAACATACCTATCTAGCTCGGCGATTAGTGTCTAGAGCGGTAGCACCAGATCTCAGTACCATAATAAAATTGTGTTTTGCATTTTAAGTTATTTATTTATTTTCTTGTTGCAATACGTATAAGCTATTAGTTTTCAGTCAAAATTGGAGACGAAAAAGAATTGTAGACTACTGCAAGTATCCTTTATAGCCATTTTCCCTTTACTTGCTTTGAAATCTGAATTTTATAATTTGTGAAAGATCTATCCACTACAAAGAAGAGGTTGTAATACCTATAGAGAAATTGTTGGGTGAATTTATTGTACAACAAAGTATGAAAACGTCGCATCAAATTGCCTTATCAGCTAGTTATCTTTGCAGACATACCGTTTACCGTTAGATGGGTTTCCACTACCCGAACAAATTCTAAGTTAGAAAATGCACACAGACGAAAATCTTAATTTAATCGCGCCAGATATTCCGGGGGCTAACCAGAAGTTTCTCATTCAAAATGTTATCTTATATAGCTTGAGTAAAGTCAAACAAAGTAGCAATTTACCAAGAGAAAATGCCTGTTGACATATACAATAATTTATTTCTGAATGAACATTATTACAAATAGAGTTCAATATTTAAATAAATACAAAAGTTAATAAATTTGTTTAGACCTTGTTTCTTTCATTCGTCATCTTGAAAGAATGATAATTACGGTTGGTATTGTAGAGTTTCCTTGAAGCAACAAAAGTGCTTCTCCGCCCCAAAAACGAGTCTAACAAATAATTAATGAAAGATTAATATTGTAGGATTTCAAGGATTTGAAAAGACCACAAAACACAAAAACATCTTGTATAAGTAAAGTAAAACCAAAAGTGATCGGTGAGACAAAGTACATAATAAATATGTACAATACAGGACACTTTGAGAGAAACAATTCATCTAAATATTTCAAGCTTTCATCATTTGAGTGGTCCCTTATTTAGATATCAACAAACAAAGCATTTCCGCAAAGTTTCCATTATCATAATGATTCATAACCATTTATTATTTACCATTAAGTTGATTGAGATGAGAAATAACTTTAATTTGAGGATGTTAAGTTGCCTGGTTGTCAGAAATACGTGTTTTTTTGTTATCTTGCTAGAAAGGTCAGTGACTATTTTTAAATGAAACTAAAAGCAGGTCAGTGTTACAATACAGTTATCTAATTCACACATTGGGAAGTCCTTATTTCTAAAAGTGGCAATTTTGTTTGTAGTACCTACATGCACGTCTTCCGTTTTCTACCTTCCCCTTAAATAATTTATGTACATAATGATTTCTTAGTAATGCATCACAATAAGATGCATCCCATCTTTTCTTGCATTGTGCGCAAGTAGGTACATTATAAGAAAATTTATCGAAAACGGAAGTATTATATCAGCAAAAGTTTAAAGACGGATTGCCGGTTTGTTTCCTCCAACTTTCCTAATCTGTGTTCTGCAAATACAACGATTGATTATAAATCGATTTTTTCATTGTTCAAAAAAAAAATGGCAAGAAATAGAGGAAATGTCAAAAACTCCATAAAAACTGATGACAAACTTTCGGTGCGATATTTTGGAAACAATTTCTAGTCACGACATACTTCGCTCTAGCACTATTTATCATTACCTTGTTCAGATTTCCAACATCTCTCTTTCTGTTTCGGTAACTTAGCCTTGTGAACTTTTGCCGTGAAACTAGAGCCTGAAACAAAATTTATATCGGCAGAATACAGGCTGACGTGCCGGCCGCAAAGAAGTTTTAAATCGTCGTTGGTGACAACCGATAAATAATTTTTTTTTTCGTTTTTCTGTAGCGCGTTTACATTGTTTTTTGGTCGTTGAAAACGATAATAGCTTCTGGTTTAAAATTGCTGCAGAAATAGGCTAACGTCAAATAAATTACCTTTTCTGTATCAGGTCTATATATATATACTATAAGCAGAAAATAATATTTCAAACAAATTTTCTGTCGAGAAAATTTGCCGCTTTCTTCAACAGCGCCAACAGTAGGAGTCTCTCTAGGGGACCGTTCTTTTTGCACCTTTTCAAGACCCACCGCCATCAGGTCGGTGGCAAATCTGCATCTAAATTAAACTCGAAAGATTCGGCTTTTGTAAAAAAAAATATAAATAAACTACTAGACGATATGTATCTACGTATGTGGTATAAATAATGGGTGTTTTCGTAAAATAACCAAAACGACAGGAATGTAATTATAAATCACTATATATACATGTAAGAAATGATAATTTATAGTACTTACTGTAAGGCATTGCAATGATTCAATTTCATGCAGAAATTCTACAATATTGTTATCACAATGTATGCAAAATTGTGATGTTGACGACTCATAAGGGACTATTTCGGAGAGCTCTACATTTCTCAACTGTGCTATAGGTTCAGATATGAAGAGAATAGTATTTATGCATATAGCATTGTTAAACATTGTAACTTATAACTTACAAAACTATTATAACATCAAATTATATCCAGAACAATATATCTGACATTTGATAAATATTATCATTTATAATTCATTTTCGAAGTTGACATAGATACATTATACAGATACATTTAATATTACGTAGTTATGTATGAGAAGATAATTATAACTTTAGACATTTAAATCCTTTTAACCACTCTTTAGATTAAACATAATCTCTTCTTAGACGCATATTTCATGAAAGTGTTGGCAGAGATATATGCAATGAACATATGGTTCGTGCTTTCGCATAAATACATGTACGTGCTTTAATAAAGTAATAATAATTCAGTGAAACTTTAAATAAATGTTAAATTTTTGTCATTTTATGAAACACGATAAGAACTGTGTTTGACAATATTTTGATGGTGAGCAATTTTATTCAAGTACACTTTTATTACAAAAGTTCATAAACGTACATGTAAAATGTTGATTTATGTAATCAAATTGGATTGTATCCCTTATAGAATTCGATGCATAAATAAATGAAAACATGATAATTAAAGTCATTGAGTCGTAAAGCAAATGACCGTTTGTATTACATGCATTAAATAAATTAAAAGGTCGCCAACAAAATGTCAGATCAAATAGGCTGTGTTGAGTTTTTGTCGGCGAAGTGGCTATAACAGTTTTAATCTATTTGAAAAGGGGTGGTACAAACACACATACACACACATACTATATACAATGACATGCCTACACCATCTATGCCAAATAAAGCATTTGTGAAGGGGTGTTGGATCTTCATAAACGTCTAAAGAAATGATTTATTATGCCAGTGGCTTTTTGGAAACGAGAAGATAATGGATATTTTTATTATACCGACATATCCATTATGAAGTCACAATATAGGGCATTTCAATCAATCATTCGCCAAATTTGAAAGTCGTAGTAAACCCTTATCTGTACATTGCACCCACTCATCTGAGCCAAAACGCTATTCACAGAAATAACATCTCGCCCCGTATATTATTCAAATTAGTTTGGCAAATAATAAGGAAAACCTTGTGGCTTTTGTTCGGTTCTTAATAGGTCATTGTAAAGTGAAATCCTTGATTGACAGCAATAGCTGCCTTAAGTATCACAAAGTTGACAAATCGCCAATATTTATGAGCAAACTTTACAGTTATACGGTTTTTATTGTGCCACAAAAGCGAGAAATAAATTCAGAGTGGGTGTGATAAGGCTTTTGACTCTTCTTTTTGTTTATTATTAAAATGTACAATCAATTTAACCGATCTTGTAAGCCAATAATAAAATGCTGTATCATCAAATGATATAAAAATTTCCCTATACTATATGTATTGAAGTGTCGTTTGGCTTGTATCAAGTTGTATGCACACCGATAGGCAAATAACTTTTGATTTGTTAGCAACTATATAAACATCCATAAAGGACTGATTCATATTTTTCAGTTCTATTGTGCGGGCTCCAGGGAAATGCTTCTACATGTGCGCATAAAGATAACATATCGATATTGTTATGGATATTACTTTTCCACAGTTGCAGCTTGTAAATTTTCAATAAAATTCTCTTGTATATAACCGAAAACAAGCATAGAAGCAGGGAGAAACTGAGACTAAAGGTCGACAAGTCCGAATATGTGCGACCATCCATTAGCAATTTGGAAGAATTGTAAGAACCGATCAATTTTTTTACCATCACTTGCAAATATTAAAGTCGTTGGATGCATGATACTCTCTAGAATCTAGAAGTTACGTATTTCACATACGTACTTCCCCAGATTTTAATTAAAGGCAGTTAATAAAAAGTAAAATAGAGATAAGTGATCAATCTCGATGCCGTGCGTCTGTTAAGGTGACTAGGCAATTGGTTCGTGTTGTTTCTAGCTTCCTTAATAGGAAATAAGTTCGGTTGAAATAGCATTCGTCGAATAAAAGTTGTAAGATCCGATTAGTTTCTTTTCTACTATGTTATTGGTAGATAACATGCGATCTCATCAATTGAAAGCAACAAACTTCTAAAAGTCAATTTGAAAGTTGCTATTCTATTCAAAAATGATTAAACTAGAAAGAAAAGAATAGAAGCACAAAACGGAAGCCAAAATAAATATAAAATAAATAACTGCAAATATTTCGCCTGTTAGACCCATATGCATCCAACGATATACAACAATAAAATATATGTTTCAAAGAATAGACAGTTTAGCGCCTCTGTAACGATGTAAAGTGCCTTTTACAACACGTAACCGTCAACTTTGACTAATGTACATTTTTACCTATTTTTTCTTTTAAACTAATAGCATAGTATCAAATTATTGTTTCTGAGACTTGAAGACGAGCGAGATTTTTGGACGGACAATGTTTTATCTTAATTGTTTAATCTCAGAATGCTTTTAAATACTTTTTGGTTTGTTCGGGTATCATCTGTTTGTTTTCTTTTGGCGGACACTCAGGAGATAACTCACTCCAACTCACACAATTCAACACAAGTCAGGGGAATGGAGGACAACTTTTTTGATTATGTTTCTATGAAACTTGCACAACAAATACAGTATGCTTATAACATTATTGCACTCTAGAGATGGGACAGAAGATAAAAATAAAGGTTGATTTTTTAAATTAAAAGTCTACGTTATTCACAGTTGATAAGGCGTGTAATTGACACATAACCGTTGATCATTCCCACAGGTATCATTTGAACCTCATTCAAATGATTAAGCTCCAAGATGTCGTTTGAGATCATCGTTAATCTCATTTAAATGTCTTGATGATTACATCACGTGTACCCACATAAATTTAAAATGTCATTATTTTCATTCAAATGGAACAGTAGGTATAACGACTAGATGTACATAGTTCATTTTATCACGTTAAGATTGTAACATTTGCTAAAACTTACATTAGAGGCAAATGTGGTTCCTTTATGTAAATTGTGCACAAACAAACGTTTCTATGTGGTTAGTCTGAGAGTAACTGAGAGAACTGAGAATTGCAGGATCTGCGTAACGAGGCGAGGACTAACTTAATCACATAAAATTAACCCGTTTATGCCCCAAAACTTAACTATATCTACGTTCTATTATCCCCCTCCTGTCTTTATATAACATTTACTTTATATTGAACAGCTACAAGAGACTGGCACAGCTGAGTAACTATTAAATTATTATGGACTTCATAGTTTCGATATAATTTGTACAACGGAAATGGAATTATTTGATATTTACTTCTTATAATTTTATTTTCGTTTTATTCAATAGAAATACATTTACTTAGTTAATAAAACTTTTAAACTTACACCACTTTGAAGGAGATAAATGGACAAAGTTGTAAGTTTGACGAAAATATAGCTGTATCGAACGGATAACGATAATTATGTGTTTTGTAAATGTACAAAGATATTGACGTCAAGAATAAGTTGCAGAATATAGTAAAATATACATTACGTTAATTATTCTGATAGACTGAACGTTAATAATTAGAAACCATAACCGCCTCTGTGAATATTTGTGGAGTCAATTAGGAGTTGATTGAGTTGTAACACTGATTTCTATCATTCTCAATATAAATCAGAGGAGATTGGTTAAAATTTGTAATAATTCCAGTAATTTCTTGTCTTTCATATTAGAGCTTGTATAATAATATTGGTGGATGCGCCGGGTTATTATTGGACTTACAGTAATGGACAGAAAATCTCTAATAACTGGTTAGCAATTTATTGTTTCAAGTAAGATTTATAAATTGCAGTAGATTATGTTACTGCTTGTTTGTCAATTAATTTGTTCCAATTCGTTGTAATTAAATTATAAAACTAAAACGACCTCACGACCCGCCAACAATTTTTAACGTAATTACTCTGCGGTACATTCATGTAAAAAGGCTTTTGTTGTGTAATTAATGTAATAAATTTAATAAGCAAAAGCGAATGCAATTAAAATTTAAAATATGAGTGTCATGTTGGTTGTTGTAGTAGTTCACCACCATTACCAGTAACAATGTTTCCCCATCCATAATTATTCGTTTCCGTCGTTGTTCGAGGACCAGCCCATCAACAATATGTAATCAAATATGCACATCACGACCAGTGATACAGAAAACCGGAGAATGTATATGATTTGTCACCTTCTTGTTCATGTTGTTTGAAACATATGTGGGTGTCCGACCGAAACAAGAGCTCCAGGGATTGGAGAGTACGACGTGCAGGGAATTTACTAGAGGACATACCGAAACAACATTAATAACAATACCACCCCCCACTTAAATCGATTCAGTTACTAACAGAATTCCAGATAATAAGTTATCAAGTAAAAATTTTATCGGAGAAATTGCGATTTATTTGAATTGTTACCATGCATTAACGCTTTGATCTATGTGATGATGTGGAACAAAGCTCTGTTGATTACCGGCAACGGCGGCATTTCGCTCAGAGCCTCCATCCGATATATTGTGCTTAATTGTTCGACTAATTCAATAGCGTTCTTGTCACATCAGTCGGGAAAAGGATCATTCTGATGGTTTAAGGGAATGTCATTTAAGCAACTACTCAGTAATAACTGATACCGCAGGACGAACCTTCTAGCTCTACCTATTTATGTATAATAGTTTTATTCTGATATGAATCACAGAAATGTATTGTAATTTGTACATACAATAATTGGTTTGATTTATATTCTTGGGGAATTGTAAAATAACCATAACAATATAATCAAGAAGTAATAAATAATGTTTTTGCTGAAACAGCAGTTTTGTACTTTAATACTCAGCAGGAAGTCTCATCTCCACAATATGGGTTTTTTACTGTGTATTTTGTTTTGTTTTCCACTTTTCTGAAAAATATATTCGCACTGCCACGTGTATTGTATCTCACTTTCCTTCCGATCTATCGGTAGCCATTTGCTGTTTTTTGAGACGATATGAACACACTTATCACTCAGAATTACACAGATGGAGAAACTTGCGTTCCTTCCTATTGATTATGTGTAAGGCTTCAGGAAATTTTTTTATCAACCTTTCTGGAAACACTTCTATACGATGATATTTCTAAGAAAGTAATCAATTAACTGAATACAGGAACTCTCTATAGAGGGAGAGCTTGTTTATTTTCAAGATTCGATTGAAATATTGATATGAGGATGGTATTTCTGTTTACATTCAAAATGCAATATGTTGTTGGTCGTAATATTTTCGTCACATCGTACTTCACAACGATGAGAGAGGGGAAGAAGTGATCTTTGAAGTTGAATTTATGGCTATACTGGGAATTTTCTGTGCAGATAGTTATCTTATTTTGTGATATATCAATGTATTTTTCGTATGCGCTTCTCTTTTTTTTTGTGGTCGCGGGAGTTATCTGTTTATTTTCCAACTATATATGATACATTTCTGAAATAACATAAAAAAATGTATACATCACTATAAATTCAAATCAAGTTTTGTTATTCTGTTCTAGAAAAGACTATCAAATAAATATTATTATAATTTAAGATAGAATATATTTATTGATAAGATATCAATATAAAAAATGAGTTTTACCCAATTTAAGGTAAACACATTAAAAAATTTAATATCAATTAGTTGAAAAACTTTTAAAGCTTTCTTGAAGGAAAACCAATTAATTTCCTTCGAAAGAGCGAGAGAATATTGGAAAACTGCCTTGTTCACTAAGAAATGCATGCGCCCCAAAAAAGAGGTGAATGATTGCCCCTTTTAGCTGCGAAACATTAATGAGCTTTAAACGAAGTTCAGCTTAGTTAAATAGAGAAAATGTGAAAATGTACATTTCGCTTATCTAAAGTGTGCTAGAAACTAATTATTCCAATCAAGTGGTACCGCGTCTGAATATTTCATAAATCAAAGACTGTCTACAAGTTTTTTTCTTCTTATAAAACCAGTGAATATACTGAAAGGACGCGAGATTCGCTTTATAGTGTTTCTATCTAAAGATCGTTCATATAATTTGTTTTTTGTATATACCTGCATTTTCTGTATAAACATGTTACTCTTTTTGTATTTTAATCACCGCCAGTAGTTAAGAGAGGTAGAGAGATTATGGATCGTGTTTTGAATATATTGAATCGTTATTGTTAAGCAGATGTTTAACGGAAATAAAACGGAGTTACAATTATGTAAATGTTTAATTGATGAGAGTAATTTATTATTGTGATGCATATAGCAGAAAGTCAAACTCAGGCACAATAGACATAAACGAATATGATGCACATGACTAGTTTATATGCATCATGTTCGTTTACAACAGACGAACGGACTAACTAATAATATTAGCAATGAATAACTATTATATTATATAAACAGGCAATTTAACAACAACTATACAGTTTATTGTTAAAAATTGTATTGAAACTTTTGCTGCTTTTAAATGTTTAATTAATTAATTAACGCTAGTGGAGTTAGAGTATTACATCAATTTGCGAAAGATAAAATGAGAAAATGACGTGCATTTTCCAAGAAAAATCATGGAATTTTCTGATAAAGAACATATCCAGCCAGTTCACTAAATATTTGTGATTTCAGAAGTAACCTCAGAAAAACGTGTATGAACGTATCATTCAGACTTCAGACTAAATACTTACAATTGGTTATTTTTCTACAATCGTGCGAAATGTGACACATTCTTCACTTATTTTGGGTGGGAAAAGTACGAATCGTACCGTCTAAGGACCTTGGCACACGGCGGCCGAACCGACCGTCCCGACCCGTCTCGGAAAAAATTAAAAGCATTGATTCTAATGTAAGTCCGCACACGGAGACCGACACGGCTCGGAAACGACGTCTCGGAATTCTGTCGGTCTCCGTGTGCGGACTTACATTAGAATCAATGTTTTTAATTTTTTCCGAGACGGGTCGGGACGGTCGGTTCGGGCCTGGTGAGCGGAGGTCCTAAGTGGTTAAGCCTGGTGCTTGCTAAGCCGCCGCATCGACATAATTTGTGTTTGGAGGTTTCTTCTTCGAAATCACATGATCTGCATCTCCCACTGTCCGTTTTGTCCAGTCTCTTGACTTGAACTTTTTATCTGTCTTTGTCCTGTTGCTTGGATCCAGTAGGACTTCTTAGAATCTGTATCTCACCTACGAATCTCCGCCCATCTATGGGCTTTTGTTAAGCCCCTAGTTTTGCTAGGTCACCAGCTAAGAGAGTTCCTTCTATTCTCTCATGGTCTGGCACCCACATTAGGATAAGTTTATTGCCCTTTCCTTCGTAAACACTCTCGAGCACATGTGTTGCAGCTATTTTGGCTTGTATTATGGTGGGATTGTTATCCAAGTCTATGGATGTCCTATAACTGGGTTCACAGATGCCTATGCTAGTCCCTTTATGTGTTTTAGATCCATCTGTCTACCAGTTGGAACAGTGGATGTCCTACTCTGTTTTGCTTCTTGCCGTTTGGCGGTCAGTTATTACCACTTAAACGATATTGGGTTGTTCATTATTTCTGTCTGTAGTAATTCTGGTATTTTCAGGTCTTCTTGCTTGAATTTTCCAGTCTGTGAAAGAATCAAGATAGCCTGCAAGCCAGACATGTTTCCATACCAGCAACTGTTGAGGGTTGTGCAACACGTGCGAAAAGTACATTTATCGCACGTGAAAAGTTCAGAGCTAGACGAAGTTGAGAGCTGCAATCATGCCGAGGGCAACAATAGTTATTTATGTACCAAGGGTCGTAAGTGTCACCATTGTCAAAAAGGTTCAGTTTTATTAGGTGTTCATCTGAATTGTCGCAAAATTTCCTGAGTTGCTTGCAAACAATAGATTCTTACACGTGCCTGCTTAAACCAATATCAGAAACAATGCAACAAAACAAAACGGAAAAACTACGATACCTACATGTGTGAATCATAACAGTCTAAAATAACCACAACATACTGCCAACACTATCTGTACTTGATTTCATGTATGTATGAGAATTAGCTTTTAGGAGAATCAAATTCCACCGTTCAGACGAAATACAATACAATACGAGTAATCAGCATGCACGACAAAAAAGTAAAGGAGTAAACACATCACAGCGTAACGTATCCAGCCCGACGCGTAGCGTATCAGGCCGGTTAGGATTCTCTTATGGACTTGTGTACTAGTGCGCACACCAGCACGTACCGGCTCCGAACAGACATTTCCCATAAGACACATGCATTCTGTTTGGTCGGTGTCGGTACGTGCTGGATACGTTACGCTGTGATGTGTTTACTCCTTTAATCTTATTCATTGAAATAGACACGTGCAAGTATCTATTGTAAAAGCGATTGATAATGTCGCATTAATTTAGACAAGTAGTACCTACTTTTCATTCTGTGTAATGAGTTTTAATATAATAAGCATGATCAGGGTCGGACTGTACAGTGAGGATATGGGAAGACTTCCCCCGGAGCCAATGAGTTTTTGGGTGCCAGCTGTAACTTTTATGGTATTTTTTTTAGATGTCAGCTAAAAAAATTTCTTCGTTTCTTATAATTCTCCCTCGGGTCCAAAGTAAACTGGCCTGGCCTGGAGCAGGACAGCTTAGTGTGAATAATTGGCAATAGAAAGTATAAACTATTCTTGGCAAAAATTAATAAGAATTCTCTCAACAATTAGTTGATTAAACTTTAATATTCTTGTTCCTGAAAGGAACGACATTCCACTGTTGTAAAGTGAAACTTCTTTGGTCAATTTCATTTGATAAAATCATTAGAAGAATGTGCGTTACCAACCGAATAAACCTAACAACAAGAGACAAATTTAAATTTTCGCTAAGCATAGCTTTTGCAGAAATTGAACAAAGTGGCCGGTTGTAATGATTTTGCCATTTAGATGAACTGTGATCTTGACTAGCGAATTTGAAATTTTAGCAATAAGTGGACACACATGTGGTACATTGATATATTTATGTAGTGAGTATACCTCTTAAAAGTGACTATAAAAGGCTGCTTTTCTAAAATCATTTCGTTATAAAACTACAGACTTTTCTCTGTGCATACACCGACTAAGAGTTGTCAACGAAATGTCTCAAGGTATAAAGCCTTTATTAATTTTTTTATGTATATATACTGTTACTTCTGCTGTTCCCCTAACTAATGAAACAACTGAGATCCTTTCACCGGTTGTAAATTTGAACAATAAACTTACATTTAAATTTCCGGAAAGATTTGTTGAAGAAGTTACAAAGCTGTTAAAAACCAGGAATATGTAAGTAAATCTTTTACGACAATTATTTCACATGATGAGACTTTATGTATCTGTTGTTACTGTCAGTAAGGAATTGAGAGCTGTTTTCAATAATGTTGCTGATGATTGTTTTGAAGAACTTCGTAAACTTCTGATTAAAGCTGGTTATGATAGAATTCCAGTGCCACCTTTTAGTGATTCAAGTAAAGTTTGACATCATATCATACATTATTTGAAATAACTATCATTTGTAACCTTGTTTCCAGCCATTGGTATATCTTTTAACACATCGGAAGGAGAACTTTTGGGAGCAGAGACCGTATATCGAGCAGGCGATGTTACAATTACTTACGATCATCAGGGTAGTCACATTCTACGTGCATCTATTCCAGCTAAATGTGATATGTTAACAGTAACGATTTTGGATTAGTGTAATTCAAAATAGCCACTAACTTAAAATTATTGTTTTCCAGTATCAAGCACATTATAGTACAAATTTATGGGATGGCACTGCACCCTGCTTAGGCTATATACATGATGTGAAGGCTGAAATTGAGATTAGTTTGAATTTTAATACTTTGCAGGCTTCATTAGAAAAATTCAGTTTAGATATAAGGTAAATTTTGTTTTCTTGTTTGAGTTCAATTTATTTATTTATTTGTTTTTTTTTTGCCGTAGAACTGTTTCCATATGGTTGACTAATGCACCTACAGCTACTGCTATTCTCAAGATTGTTTCACCACTTATCACGGACGGAATATCAGGTGCCGCGACGGAAAAAATTAAAGCGCTAATAGAAGAAAACATTGATCGTTTTAATGAAGACGCTAATGAATTTTTAAATTCATTTGCAACAATAACGTTACCTGATGCAAGAAATATAAAAGAAAAGATTTCAATAAGCACTAAGAAGGTTTTCTAATAAAAATGATAATAAAATGATAATTCGCGATATGTTCGATTTCATGAAATAAAATATTATGTTGAATATCAATGTCTTTTATTTTTACCTTACTTAAGACCAAACAGGGTAAATACTATCCTTTTCAACTCTAGTTGTATCGAAAGTGTTCTTAAAATTAGTGTATTCGTGCTACAATCAGAATGAATATTATTTAATGTACAGAAAAACGAAGATCTAGCAACATACGACGTCGACGTAAATCATGATGATCGGTGGTAAATGCATACAGTTTCAATACAGCTGTACGTGGGATGAATACCATGCAAGACGAATAATTAACCTGAGATGTGGCCAACTGTATTTAAAGTGGCGACTCGTGTTTGATTCGATTGAGAATAATACGTACGTAGTAAGTAGACACGTGTATCGATTGTTTACAAACAATGTAGAGAATATTTCAATTCAATAATTTAGATAAACAGCTCCTAAACTATTGATAAAATTGATTTTCCAAGTTTCAAAAATTTCGAATAACTAATGAGAATAGTCTTGAAATCATTTTTATTAAATAATATAAGATTAGAGGAACACCCAACTCATGTAAACTCGAAGCTTTTATGAGGGTAACAACAATCAACTGCATATTCGAACGACTTCACTTCAAAGAGTTGGATTACCCATAACAGCTGAAAATAGTTGTAACAGTTTGTTGTAATATCGTTATCACGTTGACTAGAATAACTGACGGAACAATTTGTAAAGAGCTTTAATATAATTTAGGACGTTGACTGTTCTGCTTTGCGGTAGCTTAATGAATGAGTTAGATATCTACATATATATAGCTAGTGACCATCAACGTATACAATAGGATATTATTGAGGCTTACTTGTTGGACTTGTTACAACAAGCTGAACAAAGAGAACGAGAATAGGAGGAAACGGGGATGGAGAACATGTTCTTGATCAAATATTGGTCAGTTTGTCAATGGCCGGGTCAGTCAGTTCAACAGCAACGAATGAACTTGATTAATATTCTAACTTGTTACGGTTTTGGTCCTACAGCATGTTGAATTCTATTTATGTGGATGTTTGTTCAAAGGCAACGCCAACGATAGGAACTTAAATCTCATTTAATTTTTTCCACCCATTATATTTGTATATTATGCATATGCGTCTTGTGAGATAATACAAAATGCAAATATATAAAATGTTCTTCTATATTGTTAACGTGTTTGTAGAAGCTCTGCGTCTTGCTCCGTCTTTATGGCTGTTGCTCAAGAGACCGTATTATTCCCACTATTTACAATTTGTTTGGAAATACAACTATTTGATCGTGTACAATATCCTTGGATTTGCGGCTATAACATGCAGTTACAGTTTTATCGTTATAGTGTTGTTGAATGCTTTCTGAAATATGTAACAAGTTAAGTGCCAAAATGTACAGCATTTACATGTATATCTGTGTGTAAAGTTTACGTGCTGTTAGTTGTCAAAGCGCATTTCCTCCATGGTCTACTGATCATGAACAACATACATTGACATCATTCCTGCATTTGCACTGAATCAAACTTTCAATAGCGGTCCGGAAATGCATTTCTGTCGATACTGAAGTTAGTTTTTGAGGTTTAAAACTTCCAGCAAAGGTCAACAGAAATATAAAATTCGTATTTCTGTAACTTTATCTTTTTTTTACCACGAACATTTATA
Source organism: Iselma pallidipennis (assembly GCA_037464855.1). Taxonomy (NCBI): domain Eukaryota; kingdom Metazoa; phylum Arthropoda; class Insecta; order Coleoptera; family Meloidae; genus Iselma; species Iselma pallidipennis. Next base: position 33,025 of record JAZBHA010000728.1, read on the forward strand.
GATAATTTATATATGGAGGGCATTTGATATTAACTATCTGAAGAGAAAATTGAATTTTTCCACTTTTTTATAGGTCGTACAAGTGCTTCGTCACCTTCCAGTTGGCATTCTTAGCTGGTCTATTTCTGGAAGTCATGAAGCATTTATGAACCCTCACCTGACGCCAATCTCTTTTATATGCTCATAGAGATTTTTATTAAACGTTTACGTTTGAAATGTGTGATCGCATATCATCGAAAAAAATAAGAAATGGTTTTTTTGTCCAAAGAAACGAATTGTTAGAATGAAAATTTCACTTTATTAATCATAAATCTGATGGAAATACGAAATTTAAATTTAAAAAAGAAGATAAATGTTTCCACTGATTTATTTTGGAGAAGAATCAGAAGTCCATAGAACATATATTAAACTGTAGTTAGTTTAATTAAAGATACAAATCAGGTAATCTTTGAGTAATTTTTTAAATATAATTACAAAACTAGGAGTTGTTGTGTTGGTGGACCAGATAACAGGATTAAAAGTGAACAGGATATTTCAAGACAGATCGAAGACAAATGTGTTTCACGATAACGAAGTGAGAAATTTAATTTATAACTTTCAGTAACACTTCGCCAATGTTAACAATACAAAAACTCCGCCATTCTGAACAACAAAATAAAATTTTCAGATAAACTAACTACGTTAAAGGCAAACACAAAAACACTATAATTACTTGGACAAATTCTGTGATAATATTAAAATAGAGACTCAAATTTTAACTAACTCTCGAAACGTAATTTTTTGATAAAACTATCTACTGACCGTTAGTGTTTTTGTTATGAAATCATCACCATAGTCATGTATGAATTGTGACCAAATGGTGAAAATCGGTATGATATAGTAGTGGTTGTATGGAACGTACATCATAAATTTCTCCAGATGATTTAAATCCTTGTTAAACAATAAATTGCAGCAAAAACTATTTGGTGAATAGATCACCGAACAAATTACTGTATTCTGTGTGATGGACGTAACTCCGAATGGGTTTTTTTTATTATTTATGTGTGCAAATCCGAAATTAATGATACGATCGCAATATTATTGCATTTTTGTTACTTTTTTGATACAAACTTTTGACCAAACTTACCGAAGATACAACATTTTTTCTATTGAGCTAGTCGTGACTAATTGTAAGCTTAAAAATTTGTTGCTCTTGACGGTCGTTGTCGTAAGCAGAGCACATCATTGGATCTCTATTGATTAGGACCATTTTTGAATAATGGATAAAGCTATAAAGTGCAAAGCGAAATTATTTATCCATCATTAGCATTGTTGTTATTATTTATGTTTATTAATACTACTCCTCTTGAACATAGTGCAGTAGTAGTTTGTTTTGCAAGGGATAATAATACATCACAACCAGCAGAACCAGCTTATATTTCTCCAGTAGAATAACAACCACCACAGATAAAATGGCGTACAGTTTAAGACGTTAAATAAAAACCTGCCGTATTCATAAGTTATCGTCTACCATAAAATTCCCTCAGTATCATGGAGCGATTAATGTTCCTTAACGTTTCCGTGCCACAGCATTAAACATTCGCCCTCTGCTGCGATCACATTTATCAGGCCAAGATTTCAATTATATCTTACCTGTAAAAGACTTAAAAAAAAACATTTGAACCATATCTGATAATATATTACTTTATTTGTTTTCAAATAACCGAAGAAAAAAATGATAATCGAGAAAAAATTTCGATCTAGAACAATAACAACGGTTTCGAATCGACAACAATTGGAGCTAATTTTGGAAGAGCTCACAAATATAATCAGCTTTTGTCGTGGAAAAACTCCCGGATAATATAGAAAGAAACCGGAAAAATAAGGCAAAAAGGAAAAAATATATCTGGTATCCGCGTTTAGTGTTATCTTAGATCAGCTGAAAATTAGTTGACTTTCATAATTTATTACTTTATTTATCTTTACGACTTGAATCGACGAGATCTCATAAAATTTTCGTAGGAAAATACACTTAAAGTGAGACGAGACACAGGGTAGAGCGCATAATAATAAGTTCAAGGACTACGAAGAAAATTTCTACATAAAGTCAAGTTCCGTCAAGGATGATGATCCTACGATGATACCTGATAAAGGAAATTATTTAATTTCCGGATTTTAATGGTGTCGTTGGTTTAATCTTAACCTAATGACGTTTCTTGATTTCGGTTATACGACAAGTTATGACAGTCAATGAAAATGAAGAATAAAACAAAAAAAAATTAAACGGAAAAGTTATAAAAAAGATCAAATTTGTTCCTTATATTATATGGGCAATCTTCAGAGATAAGATAGCATGATCATCTTGACAACAACCATCATGATTTCTATGCTGCTGAAATCTACTGAAACAAAATATAAAATGCCGTCCAGATAATTGTTGATACTATCAACCCCAAAAACACTATCATTTTTTTAACAATCTTCGTTTGATTTATCTCATGCCCTTTTTGGACCAACATATTTATCTTAATTCAGGCCATTCTTATGTTCCTACCTTTCTACAATAAATATCACCGAATAAAATGTTAAATTACCTATAAATATCTTTAAATGTTTATCACTTAATTGTAGGACATTTGGGATTTATTTTACTGAAAAAGTCTTTATTTGGTGACAATAAACTGTTAACAAAAAGTCAATCACAGATTTCCAAGCGTACGCAATTTAACGCACAATCATCAATCACGTTGCAAATAATAGGTAAGTATACATGTATATAGTATGTATATCTGTATATGTGTGTATCTGTATTTTATAACAATACAACAGAAATTGAGTATGTTGTTAGAGCAATTGACAAACTGTGTATCGTTCCAATTTCAAACACTTTACTACTGATTGGGATCTAGTGAACTTTGAACACAATAACAAATTTTATTTAATTGATTTCTGTCTGCCTATTCTATCGTCCTTACTACAAAATTGATGATAGAAATTTAGTTAAATTCTCTGTGAATTCAAACAACAATTATTTGTCACTAATGTAGGTTTGGTAGCTAAAGCTTACAATTTAACAAACTGTAATGCCATTGGAAATTATTGAAAACATGAAAAGTGGCTCAAGTTTTGGCTTAACTTAAGGAGTAAGTTCTCTGTAGAACTTTTAATGTTATCAAGAAGAATCACTGGGATTCTAAAGAACGTGTTTATCTCCGTCTCCGACTTCGTCATCGTGACAATAACTTTTTTGACAATTCTTTTGAGCAAGTCTTCACCTTCGTCTTCTCCCCACCCATTTACAGTTGACAAACTCAGTCAATGGAAGATAAACATTGAGGATAGATGTATGCGGTTAAAACGCGATTAACAAGGCGTGAAATACTACAAAAGAGCCTTGTGGGCGGAGACAGCACGTCCGTAAAGACGTCAGTGAGAATTGCCAAGTCCGTAAGGACGTCTACCACCAAAAATGTCATCAAGCGAAGATGACATTGGAGATGACGAAGACGAAGACGGAGACGAAGACGTTTTTTAGAATTCCTCGGATGAGTTAATTTACAATTTGTATTCTATAGTTTATCCGAAAAAGCCAGAGAGTAATCACGATTAACGTATAGATGAGAAAAAACGGCCCTAATTGAATAAAAAGAATAAAACGTGATCTATAGAACAAATGCCATTGCTTGTCAATTTATAACATCGTGTAAATCGTACTTCGGTGTTTTTACTAATCGACCAATGGGAGAGTTTTAAACAACGTTCAAGTCGTGATCACGCACATTTATTACTCTCTAGCTTTTTTGCATAAACTATAGCTAATAATTATGTAGATAATGATATGGGAGATATTCGGTTGGATTCAAACACAAATCTACATCTTTATCTTTATCTTTAAGGAGTGGCTCGACAATTAAAATCAATTCAAACCAACTCCATATCTTTATCTTCATCTTCATCTTCTCCACACCCATTTACAGCTGACAAACTCCGCCAATTGTAGATATGTTCACATAGTAAAGGACAGGAATATAAACTTGCGTTAGGAACAAGGACAGATATATGATTTTTATATGTCCCGCGGAATAAGCAAATCCTTAAAGAGTGAGGACGCTTGAATTACCATTTCTTTATCGATATCCATAAAGAGCAAGAAGAAGATACAAATGAAGATAAAGATGTAGAGTTGAGTTTGAGTCCAGCTGATTGTTAAATGTAATTAGGAATAAACTTTGGTAGATGGTCGAGCAGATGAAACATTCCTGTTTAGAGTATTCTTCGACAATGGTTTTGTTGGATTTACAATCATCGATGGAGTCGTCAATTTGTGTGTTGGTTCATTGGTCGGTGTTGGAGTTGTTGAAGTAGTTGGATGATAAGGTTCTAGACAGAAAAATGTCCCTAATTAGTTCGTGTGGTTGTTTACAACGAAACGTATAGATAAACTGATTCGTGAATAATATGTCATTGTATATTTGTCAAATATTATACTCACGTTCATCACTGGAACGAGTGGCATAAGCTATGATAAGAGCACAACATATTATAGCCAGAATGGTTGATAATATTACGAGCCGTTTTTCTAGACTTGTCAACGCCCCCCAGGACCACCTACAAATTCAATCACTTTTAAAAGATTTATTATATTGAATATAAGTTTTTTAACGTACCTTCGGGAACTATTTCCTTGTATATTATCGTATTCAGGCATTATTTCTGGATATAACAAAGAAATCGACCTGTACCTATTCTATTAGCAATATTCCAACAATCGTGGATGATTTTATCTATTTCTTGATAAATTGTCATTATCAAGAAATAGGATCAATAGCAATTGACGTCAATAAAACTGATTTCTTGCTAGATATATTTATTTATGAAGGGCAAGAAATTTAGCATTAGTAGGTGCTTACAAGGTTAAACTTAACTATATCTCCTAATATTAACTATATTGGTTTACAGATAATAATTAAATTTTATCATCCTATACCTATATGAATTACAAATAAAACAATATCGGGTAGTGGGAAAATTTCTTTTTATTGTCAACTTAACTGTGTCCTGTGCCAACGTTTCGCTCGCTTTTTCATATAAATATAATTTTTACGAGCTTCATCAGTTCTTGATCATTTTTAAGTTTTGACAACAATTTTCAACAGTTGTGAAGTGTAAGACACGAGACCATGGTATGACAACATGACTAACAACACTAGCTTGACAACAATTTAATAGATAAAGTTACTAACAATATAATAAACGAACAACATTGATCGTGACCGTGATGTGGCTTAAGTTTTCGCTTAACTTAAGGAGTAATTGTTCCATATTAAATGTTCTCTTTAGGACTTTTAATGTTATCAACCTTATTCTAGCTAATAATTATGTACATAATATTAGGGAAGTTATTGTTAAATATAATTAGGAATAAACTTTAGTAGATGGTCGAGCAGATGAAACATTCCTTTTTTGATTATCCTTCGACAATGGCTCTGTTGGGTTTACAATTATCGATGGCGTCGTCATTTTGTGGGGTGCTAGTGTTGTTACATTAATCGGAGTTGTTGTTGGTGCCTTGGTCGGTGTTGGAGTTGTAACTGTTGAATTTGGAGTTGTAACTGTTGAATTTGGAGTTGTAACTGTTGAATTTGGTGTTGTCGTTGTACTTGGTGTTGGAGTAGTTGGATGATAAGGAGCTGCATAGAAAAATTTTTCTAGTTAGTCCGTGTAATTGTGTACGACAAACAACGTATAGATAAACTGATATGTGAACAATATGGCGGAGAAACGACTTATGTCTTTGTATATTTGTCAAATATTATACTCACGTTGATCACTGGAACAAGTGGCATAAGCTACGATAAGAGCACAACATGTTATAGCCAGAATGGTTGAAAATATTATAAGCCGTTTTTCCAGACTTGTCAATGCTCTCCACGACCACCTACAAATTCAATCACTTCATAAGATTTATTGAATATAAATTATTTAACGTACCCTTGAGAACGGTTTCCACCTATACTTTCGTATTCAGGCATTATTTCTGGATATAACAAAGAAATATCAACAAAATCAACGTATGTCTATTCTATTACCAATACACTAACAAACGTCTACCTTTAGTGGATAATCTTATCTATTTTTTGATAATTTTCCATTATCAAAATATAGGATAAATAATACTTAACGTCAATAAAACGGATTTTTGTTTAAATATATTTATTTATTAGGAAGAAATCAAAAAATATGTAGATATATATTTGTAGAGGAAATTCAGCATTTGTTATAAACTATATTAGTAGGTGTCCTGATATAAATACCGGTTTGCTTAGAGGAGTAGGATCCGGTGGATGGCCGACCATCCGGTCGGCACGTTTCCGTTTGAAAAATCGTCGGACGAAGAATCATTTTGCATTTCCGTTAAGAGAGAGCGTTGTCGTGAAAAAGCACAGCTGAAAAATGAAAAGACATCTCTGGGATGCGGTAAATAAAGTTTTCGCGACGTCCCGACTCCAGAGACCGGAAGTCGTCCATTCAAACAAACGGTGAAAAGAGAATAACTCCCAACGAAAAGAAACGACAAAAAAAAATAGGTAATTTATAAACACGATGATATTTTGTATATTACGTATATGTACAGGGGAATTCATATAATAACACTGTGTTAACATAGGTAATATTTTTGTTAGGGCGACAAATATAAATGACAAAGTGGACTAGCTGCCATTTTATACGCGATATCTTTAATTTATGTACAGATTATTTACAGTGAGTATACATTCTTGTTCAGCAATTTTAATAAAATTGAAAGCTGCAATAAATCCTGTTTAATGTTCACCTTAAAATTTTATTGCTATAAATATGTTGCACCAATCATTTTATCGAACAAATTTTCATCTAATTGTAAGTACAGATCCACATTGGTAAAACTCCTCATTAATGAACTCTTGAAAGATTTTCTAGTTAAGTCGTACAACAAGAGGTGAAAATTGTGATGAAATATAGAAAATTCGTTAGCTCACATCTTGACGTGAAGTACGAATTAATCCTTTTAATTAACAAAGTAAATTACTAAAACTAAGACAATGCTCGAATATACAAAGTACATACGACATTTTAAACATTTCCATCATGCAACAACGTTCGTTAAAATAAAGACATTTAGAAGTATCCCATTTGTATTTTGTTGAAGTAAGGAGTTTGTTAGCGGTGGAAGGTTAACGTTGTGTTCGTGCATGTTTTTCCTGTACACTTTGTTCTCTACGTCGTTGTTCTTATTAACTGTAATTGTTTATTGTTCTCTTACATGCTCCTAAGGTTAAGCATAACTATATTTGTTTACATTTCTTTTAATTAAAATCACATAATCATATCTATTTATTGACAGATGAATTTATTGTTAAGTATATCAACTTTATAGCAACGTTAATAGGTATTTATTATCGTATTGATGTTTACCAACCAACCGGTCGAATCGTTTCGTTATCGTAAAATTTTACGAACCTTGAAATGACACATCTTTAACCATCTCACCCTAACTTTATACAGTTCCTGAATAATTTTCCAAATCAATATTTTCATCATCATCATCATCACTTGGTGATGTATTATTCTAGTTCAAGACGAAATGAAATATCATCGCTGGTAGCGCTGAAAATCTTATTAAATTGTAACATTAAGTTCCCCTTTTTTTTATCTATATATCAATCCAATTTGACCTTTTTTTTGTTGCCAATCCGTGACTGGATTAATATATAAGCAATCAAAAAACGCCCGAGATATTCGACTTATTTGTTCCGATCTTAAATATCTGATTTCATACAACAAGAAGATTGTTATATAAAGTACTAGTATTTTAAGCAAATACTTTAATTAGTTATTCTGTCTACAACTGTGTGGATGAAAATGCACGTTTTCCGCTCTATTTCCACCAAAACGTTCACAATCAAATAGTTTCCAATAATACCTAATATAATGTAACTATTCGATATTGAAATGGAACGTTTCAAAGCCCTATAAAAATATTTGTATTCGTATTGATTTTTTCCGTTTTGAAAAGCCTTTATGTCTTTCCATTTGTATCAAAAAATAATTAAAGAACATGCCATCGACTGTGGCGAATGTGAAATTGGCGAATTAAAGAAAACAAGTGGCTCATAATTCACATTGTTATGTTTTCGGAGATTCTAGCGAGTTTATCCAGCTCAACATCCGAGCCAATATTTTTTTTCTGTTATATGAAATATAACGCAATTAAGTCCGGCTTAGGGGTGGATGGTGCAAAAAAAAGTGGAGCGAAAAACGTGAAGGATTCAAGGTAGAACGGAATTGAAATAACATGACTGTATATCCACACACACACACTCACGTGTATATCTATATATATATATATATATATATATATATATATATATATATATATAGGGTTTTTTTATATAGATTTCACAACCGAAAAATATTACCATCAATAGAATAGGGTACTTTTCGGAAGTCGTCTTGCTAGATGACGTCATTAAAGCTCGGCGGTCGTGGCGCCATCAATAGAGAACAGGCGGCGCGACGCCACTCGAAACATTTGTATTCGTTGTGTGGCATACACAGAATCCATAGAAACTTTGAAAATCCAGAACATCAATGTACAGATAAAACAAACCAAACTTAACATAAATACAAGTAAGTAGGTACATGTATGAAGGTATATTCGACAAGAGAAATAAGTCAATTTTGATATAACTCTATCTAGTATATTATCGGATGGCGACCCTTCACACCCTTTTACGGTAATCAAGTTACCGGATCAACCACCGAATTGACACTAATTAGTCCATCCAAAATAACGTGTACATACATCCATAACAGTTTTGATTAATTGATGAGTTTGGGGAGTGATGAATGCCGTTCGTGTATTCAAGGCAGTACTAATTAAATGGCTTACCTTCATAATATCCAGATGTCAAACATGGAATGATTAAAGGCGAAATTTGTTCATAACTTTAACAATAAATTAAAAGACTGGATTTCCGATTGGAAATAATGTTTGATTATTATCAGAAACGGATATACAGTGTGAACATATTCTAAAATACTGTCCTAAGTTTATTAAAATCGGCAATTTTACAAATAACCACTCTCTCCAATTTAATATTTCAACAATTTTATGCAAAATAATCGTAAATAAATGAACAATATATCAAGTTGTGACTGTTCACTTACAAAAGATAATGAACGGAAATTGAGTCTTTCCTATGGTTTCAAGTTAAAATGTGGCAAAATAGACTCTTATCTCTGCTGATAAACCTAATGGCTATAAATTTCCAACTGGAACCAAAATTTTATATCGGAAGTAATTTCCGGTAACTACTTTCAACAGATAAACCATTATTTTAACAAATGCACCCATAAAAACTCAATTGAAAATCAATATTCTATTAACATTCAACAAATTAATTAGAATTCCCAACAGATACCAGATACCAGTTACGACCATATTAAAAATAATTAAAAAAAGAAATATTGAAATAAGTATTTCAAGAAAAAGCTTTTATGATTCTGTACGAATCTAAATGAATAAACAACAAAACGTTTCTTTAAATTCTGAAAATCTACCTTAGCTACGAAACAGACAAGGTATGTCTAATCCTCAACTTCACAGGGCATCGCTTCGACTTCCGACGCTCACAAAGCAGCTAACCGAGGACAGTATTAACATTTTAGTCCTTTGTGTCCCACTGAAATATAAGCCGAGCTTAAAGGATAAAGTGGAATTAGAGCACCGATTGGTCTTGTAATACTGCGGAACAAAACAAATAATGCTTATTTGCATTTTATGTGAATTGTAATCTCTGCTGTTTTTTGTTTGTTGTTCAACAAAATCTAATTCATAAGACGACCAGATTTTGTAATAAAACATATACAAATTCTCATTATAAACAACCTTATTTATTGATATCTTTCCGGAAAAATAAATAGAAAGGTACGGTGTTCTGGTAGAGAATCATGAAACAAACAAAAGTGTCCATCGATTTTTGAAATTCAACGGAATATATGTAGAGAGTGGATGTATTGTTGGGAAACTAGTGACTTAATTTATAATAATTTACTCAGAAAAGAAGTTAATAGAAGGTCTATTCCTCGGGGTTCTCAATGTAAGCTTTCTTTTTTTTCTATTTTGCTTACATAAAACCAAAAGCGCACAATCCGATAAAGGAAATTTGTTCGCACAACCAATCGTCCTGAAAAGGTCGATGGTCACTTTACAAACTTTCCAGTCGTTTCCTTAGCAGCTTCATTAATTTAGATAGTAAATGGTGTTAATAAGTTCATTGGTAAGCCACGTATCTAATAGATTTTACTAAGGAATCTAGAAAGTTATTTATGGTATGTTTCACTTCTATACATATACTCAACTAGATTAGGTTGCTCTCTGTTTAATTTAATTTTCTTATCTAAAGCACATATGTGTGTGTATATAACTTAATTTACATGACGAAATCATGAGAGCATATTACTATTGAATGATTTTCATCAAAACAAACCATTTTCCAACTAAAGTCACATTTGAAGACTTCACTTTCTCTTATAATAATAATAATAATATGTCCCTGGAAAGCCTATAGAGAGATCTTGTACTAACCAGAAGCTATTTGATCTTGTCGGAAATTTTGTTACGCCATCGTGAACATTCAGCTAAATTATCACCGGCCTAGCGATTTTCAGTCTCAAACTATACCATCTTATAATTTGATTTATCTCAAGATACCCTACTTAAATTTAACGAAATCCTTTCAAGACTGGAACATTGACAATCCAAATTTGTTATTTGGAAAATCGAATACACTTCAACAATTCAACTAAGGTGAGTTTTTTAACCAATAATTTGAATAAATTTAATTATTTGTCATTACTGTTAAGCTTTTATTTGAAAATTATGCAGAGTAGATATTATTTTGTTAAACTGTTAAAATTTGAGTCGACAGATTGACATTGAACGAATTAATAAGGTATTTAGTGTGGTTCGTAGTAAAGTACCCCATGAACCATTAATCATATTTTTCTACAACGATGTAGTTTGCGCTTACCCATATTGCTAAATCAATGCCATGCGTGACCTAACTTGTAATATGTACTATAAATTTTCGGCTTAACTATGTTGGTTTTATCTTAAACTTTTTTTTTTTTTTGTTGAAATGGTCTCTACACGACACCAGCTACAATTTTCAAATGTTTAACAAATTTACTGCAGATTTCCTGTGTATCCCTTTTTTCTACTTATAGCCCTTTTAGATATAAATCAAATAAATAGACAAGGAACGAATTCAAGCAAAACAATGATGCATACAAAAAAAAACAGAGCTCGATTTAAATAGTCATATTTCCACACGAAACTGAAACTGTAAATTTGGTGGATGCGCCGGGTGAATATTAACTTACGCTTAGAATATTTTAAACACGAAAAGAAGTAAACTTTGAAATCGAAGTGTAAATGAAAGTTAACAGTTACAGGAGAGGCACTCCCTTAGAAAATTGCACTTATTATGGAATAAATATTAACATTTAAAGACAGCAAAATATTTTGCTAATAGATAACGTAATTAGAACTTAATTAATTAGAAGTTGTTATATATACTTTATTTGCTTTAAAATTTAAAGTTGCTTTAACAAAATTGAACCGGAAAGTTAAATGAATTGGTTGAAAATATACAGCGACTAGTAGAATAATACGTAACTGGCGCAAACGTGAAATTGATAAAACGAGTTGCTCAGGAAACGGTGTAGAGAACGAGCATTGAACGTCTGATAAGGTGTATGTAAATTTATGGTAACAATTATAAGGTAGCTTTTTGCTATACCTGTTAGGTTAGAGGTTGCGCCGAAATCAGACGAGGTTACCTCCTAAAACAAGGACTAGAAACACAGTTTCTTAGATGTCTGAAAAACAAGTTTCAGGATTAATATCTTATGAACGTGATAATTATATAGTATGAGAATAACGTTCTCTTTTATCTATTTCTATCTCTTTCTCGTTTCCTTTCTATATTGCTGTTGAGATAATTATTTTCCGTTCCAACGAAATGATACAAAACTTGATTTTAATCAAGCGTTATTTTGTTGAAGCATAAAATTGTTTCTAAACATAAATATATTTGTATTTATATATAATATAATTATTTTAATTAAATCTTCGACCATTATTTGTTCACATTCCACGTCGAAATATTGTAATATAATTTAAAGACCATTATTCAAAATTATGCCGAAATTAATCTACTAAATCAAATTGTGGTTAAATCCAATTCTGGTCTGTCATAGCAGTAAATCGGCCAATTGAAACACTCTAACAGATTATGATGTATATCCATTTCCGGTCCATTTTACTTAGAAATAGATTATCCACTAAATCGACCGATATACTCTATATCACAAGGAGAATGGTATGTTCCACAAATGGTAATAAAATGTCAATAGTTAATCATTCACAAATTGATTGATTTCAAGGGATTGAATATTGGAAAATTAAAAAAAACATTGATTTGCATGGAAACTTCGACACTAAACAGGAATGAAACAATCA
>JAZBHA010000729.1:0-32206 GCA_037464855.1 Iselma pallidipennis
AAACACGTGTTAAAAAAATTACACGGCACATAGAACTATCTGTTACCCCTTCCTTTTCTCTATATGTCTCGTCTCTTTGCGTATTATGAGTTGCATATTCGCAAAATTGCAGGGGTTTGCACCAGAAACTTGCGAAGGGTCAGCGCAGCCTTAAACCTTTTATAAATAAATGATTCTAGGTATACTAGGCAAAAATAGTCAAGACTCACTTTGCATAACTTTCCTTAACATCATGTGTTGCCTTCATCACTTTCGCTTGCATTTTGCCAGGATGTGAATGTTCTTGCAATAGTTGTATAAATGTTTAAATAACTGCAGATTAATGCAAAAATTGTGTGATTTGGTTTTATTTTTAATTATACTTTGTTTATTGAATCCTTTAGGTGTAGTATGAGCGGATAGCTAATACATAGTAATTTCTAGCAAGGATAACGGGAAATATCCAGTCAGGTTTCGAAACTCTCACTAGTTTTTTGGGAAATTATGATTTGATGAGTTCGAAAATTGCATTGTAGGCCATAAAATTGCGTTATAGGCAACACGCTTTACTTTCTCTTTGCAAAGCTCCGCTCCAACAAACGAATTCATGGTTGCATTTAAAAAGAAATTCAGGCACTACCCCGATTTGCTATCCGCTCGTACAGCGCAACGCTAGAGATAGTCCGACTATGGGTGGCTAATTACAAAAGATGACGAACTATAGAAGCAAGAATAATCGAATTCATACTTCCAGTGTGCAAATTAAGCAAAACCAGTGGCGGATCTAGGCATTTGGGGGCCCTGAAGCTTATTTTCTTTGAGGGGCCCCTCAATGATGTACACACTCGTGCTGTTCCCCTTGCTATTGCTTATTATTTTCTAATTCTACTTTATTATAACTAGGTACCGGGGCCCCGGAAGCCTGTGGGCCCTGAAGCTTGAGCTTCATAAGCTTCATTATAGATCCGCCCCTGAGCAAAACGTACGCATAATGGATCGACAGATCCCCGCTATTATGATGAAGTGTGACTTCCCTTTCTGCCTATTATGCCTGTTATGGTTTGAAAGTAGGTTTACAGAATATGTGGCCATTATTTTTCTAAAGTAGATCCGAGTAATGAACCAAATTTTCTTCTTGGTATAACAAATTCGGGGTCGAGCTGGAGTACTTTGGCCCGATGGGCTTGACTATCATTGCAACTAATCTCCGTTTCCAAAAACTGTTCACATTTTGTACAAACACCAGTGGCTCCGAAGCCAAATTCAAGTTGGCTGTCGAAGGAAATCTCTTCTTATCCGGCTCTGAACTTTGATAAATTTCTCACGAATGTGAAATGAGCCAAAAAGAGGGAAGGAGATTTCTTTATTACATGTAAACTCTGAACTTCATTAAAATTGATAATTAAAAGTGTAATAACGCAACAGGAAAAAAATAATAAACATTTACGTCAAGACTACCGGTTTTTCTTTTATTCTTTTGGAGTACCTATATTTTTCCGTTTATTATGATACTATAGATTTTTAACTGGTTTAATAAAACTTCGTTTGACAGCATGTCCAATTACTATAAATAGTCGAGGACATCGTTTAATATGAGTTGCAGTCTCCATAGGTGTAATGAATAACTCGCCAACATCTTTACCTTGTTCTGCTATCTCAGCCAAGTCAGGTGTATCGTCCTGGTTTTACTGATTGCACGAAAAACTGATGATACACTTATGCCCGGTTGCACCATCCTTTGTCAAAATTTAGCAACACATCAAATATTCAAGAGTAGGCCAATGTAAAAATGCACTGTTAAATATCTAATGCGCTGTTAAGTTTTGACAACCAATGGTGCAACTGGGGGTTATAATACCACTTCCTAATAATCTAATACAGGGAGGGTCAACATGTAGATCTCGAAAACAAACAAGGTGGCCACCACTGATCTAGTAGATTGGAATTTTCCTAAATAATCTGCAAAGCTAAAAAAATTCCCTCAATGTTTTATTACCTTTACCACTGATATACCGAACAAGCCTACTAACTACGAATTTAAATGATTTTTCTTCAATTGTAGATTATATTATAATATCCTTGTAAATTACAAACAAACAACAAAAGCAACAAACTTTGTACAATTATTTCAGGTTCTCAATTGGTTTAATTAAATTACGTTCCACTGCATGTTGAATAATTGGCCTAAGACGTCGTTTAAAGAGTTCGATGTTTTTTATATCAGTACAAAGTGAATCAGCCCAATTTTCACCCCTTTCTGCGGCTGCTACCAGATCAGGAATATCCTCTTTTTCCGTACATATTAGGCGAAGAATGAATGATGCCATTAAAATACCATGCCGTCCATATCGTTTCCAATCGTCTAATAAATTCGAATATGTATAAATCTTTTCTGGATTACTACCCAATTTTCTTAAGTGTTCCGCAAAACTGTTGTAATATTTCTTTAATAATTCATCAAAATCTTCAAAATCTTCTTTGGAAATACAAGAGTACAGAAAATAAGAAACATCAATAACGGGAGATGACAATCCAGAGAATTGCCAATCAAGTATTGCTACTTTTACGTTATCAACAGTATCGTTGCCCTGTATTAAAAATCGTGTAATTTTTCAATAAACTAACTTTAAAATATGTAGTTAAATAAAACTTACAGTTACTTTAAACATAAAATTACTGTTCCAACAGTCACCATGAGTTATGACACTTAAAGGAGTGGACCTTTTTCTTGAATTTATAACACAAAATGCGACTTGATCTTTAAATCGTTTCCACTCATTTAAAATACTGTCTTCCATATCGTTTTCAAATAATTTTGCGGTGTCTTCAACGTCACTAATAAGAGTTTTAATACAGTTTGCCGAAACAAAAAACTGTGTCCAAGCATCAATGCCCTTTTCTGTTAAATTTACAAACTTTTCCGGTTCTTGATCTTGCATAGCTGCCGAAATTGCATGCCATTTTCCATATTGTTCCAATACTGATTCAATATAATTCCGTGGTAATGGTAACTTATTATCCCACAGATCATAACCGTTTTTCTTCAAATCTTCCAAGACAATCACCTCTTTTCCTTGACAGGCAAACGTTCCATAACATTTTGCTACACTATCAAAGACATGATCAATGTTTCGTTGCTCTTCGAATTTTCTAAATGCCGGAAATACAGTATCGTAACGATAAATTTCATTAATGAAAGCTTCTCTAATTGGGGCACTTTCACGTAAAGCTTCACTCGGTTTACCATATTTCAGGACAAAATTGTAGGTTTCCTTCTTTGATGTTAAATTAACGAAATAAATATCACTGACAAAACCATCACCTTTGTTCGAAGTTCCAATTAGTTCAATAGTATAATTATCGACATCTTCTTCAGGTAGAGCACTAGCTAACAACGATTTGATCTCAGTTTTAAGATCAGATGTTGCTGCCATCATTCTCTTCTACTTTTTAACAGAATGCCAAAAACGAAACATATTAAATAGATTTGTAAGCCGGTGAAAGTCCTTGTAATTGTTGTGACTGTCCAAATTAAACAGCTACAGATTAGATAATTTGTTTATTATCTATTCATTGAACAAGTTTACTACTGGTCACTAGAAAGGTGACGAATTACCGAAGTAGAACAATTACCGATAGGAAATATAGGTACATACAGTCTTAATAAGAAAACCAGCGGCTCCGCAGCCACAGGAGGGCCCGAAACTTTGGGGGCCCGAACATTCTAAATGTACAGTTACGGGCACATAAAATAGAACGTCTCTTGGGTAAGAAATACTAGTATTTTCGTTCGTCTGCGTCAGGCTTTGTATCTCGTCAGAGTAGGAAGGTGGAGAGATAGAATATCTTTCGTACTAGATTGGCCAGATTCTGGTCTGTCAAGCTTGTGGAGACCACCCTCGGCAACCCGATTTACACAGGCCCATAAAAAGCGTTCACTTTTATGGGTACGTAACTGTATATGTATCGCCGGTAATTATGGGTAATTAAGAAACCTATTGGAAAATGTAGTTATAAGAATATTTGTGATTATTCCATTAAGAAACCAAATAAAGAACCCAAAGTCCAGTCTCCAGTTTTATTTGGTTTTTCAATGGTATTATAATTCTCCAAAATTGAACGATTAATTTGATTTGATGAATTGTTCTGGCCGGTAATGATTATTACTATAATACTTCATTAACTGTAATTAGTGCTGTGATGCATATGTTTAACGTCAATTACGTGGAGTATGCAGCAGAATTAAACAACGGGTTATTTATTTGAATAAAATACTTGTTTTCAAAATAAATTGTTTATTATGAATTATGTTTATCATATGAACCAGTAATGACTGGAAATCACCTACATTTATCGACGTTTTTTTCATAAATAGTAAAATTTTTGCCGTATTGATCGAATTCTCTGAAACACTGGCCAATTATACATAATATCTGGTAATTATGCATAAAGGCACTGAATCTGAAGTTACGCTAATAGAAGAAACGATTTTAAATTTGAATAAAACGTTCATTTTACAACGAAAATTGGAAATGCAGCCGCATATAATTGGCTGCAAAAAAGCAAGCCGCTATGAATTTTGTTTTGTATGTCATGCTCAGATCTCAGAGGCGGTAATAGCTACCGAAGGACGGTTCCCAGAGTTAGAATCTACGTCTTCTCGTAGAGTACGGCGAAAAGGTTTTTGTTAACGGGAAGCGTCGAGAAAAGGGCCCAAACTTAGCAAAAACGATTAACCGGTAACAATGGGATTGCTGCCTTGCTAATGACAGAGGTCAATTTTATATTTCATTTGAACGAATCTCTGGTATTTATCAAAAATTTTAGTTTCGTTACGCTTTCTTTTTGAACTATAGAATGGCAGTTAAAGCTATCCACTTACGGGGGCCGCTTGAGTTTATATGGAACATATAAACGCAGACTAAGTTGTTTATATTGTTACAATTATACGTCAGTCGGTTCTAGTGAAATGTTTCTTATTAAAATGAATTGGTTAACTATCGGCACATAAAGGTCAGTATGAGATGAACCTTTCCTAATCATTTAAACACAAAAACTAGGACCACATTGATTGTTCTATGCGGTACTGTTTATTCAATTGACGAATTTTATAAAATATTTAAACAATTACATTATTGACGGCATATTCAATAATACATCGTATCCGTTTTTTATACTCCGACAAATTGGTGGGCTTTAAAAAACTCCCAATAATATTCTCGCCATTTTCTAAGGCTACAACTAAATCTGGACTATCTTCCTTTTCAATTAACGTACCTCTAACACCATATAAACTAATTAGAACACCGAATCTTGCAAATCGCCTCCAATCCGATTTCAATTGATCTAAAGGATACAATTGATCAGGATTACTGCCCAAGTCACGTAAACGTTTTGCAAAACTTGTGTAATATTCTATTAGAAGTTGATCGAGATTTTTCAGATCCTCTTCAGAGATACAGAGGAACAGAAAACACGATAAATCGATAATTGGTGATGAGATAGCGCTGCATTGCCAGTCAAGTATTGCAAGTTCAATTGGAGAAGACTTATCGTTATTCTAAAATCCAGAAATTAAAGGAAAAATACAGACAATTCATTTATAGATCAGAGAAAAAATTTACCTCATTTTGGAACAGGAAATTATTATTCCAACTATCTCCATGTAAAATAACATTCAAACATTCCCGATTGAGTTTTCGTAGATTTGTAGCAATTTCTGGAATTTGTTCTTGGAATTGTTTCCATTTCTGCATAAATCCATCATCGAAATCATCTTTAAATAGCTCAAAAGTATCCTCTATTGCTCGATTGAAACCTTCAACTATCCCGGCAGTTACCAACAATCTCTCCCAATTGTCGATAATTTTTTCTGATAACGTCCTAAAGTTGTCCGGTTCTTGATCGTGCATTGCAACGGAAATAGCATGAAATTTTCCATATTCTCTTAATATTAATCGAATATGTTGTCCAGTTAATGGTACTTTTTTATCCCATAATTGATATTGTGATTTTTTCAAATCTTCAAAGACAATAATTTCACGATTTTCTGATCGAATTGCACCATAAAACCTTGGAATACTTTTAAATACATCACAGATGCCACGATGGTCTTCAAATTTACGAAATTCTGGCAAAACTGTATCGTAGATTATGATTTCATTATTGAAGATATCTTCAATAGGGAAGCGTTCACGTAAGATTCTATCAGGTTTTGAACATTTTAATACAAAATTATAATTTCTTACATTGTTAACGACTTCAATAAAGATTATATCACTAAGATAACCATCACCTTTTTCCGAATGTCCCACAATTTTTACATTGAAATCAATCAGGTTCTTCTTTAAAACTGGAATCTCTTCCAACCACAATTTAACTTGTTGTTCCATTTTTTTTACGAAACGTAGTGCAATATTTAATAACAACAAAACAGCTGCCAGTGAAAATGTATATATATAGATGTGGGGGTTATAGCCCCTCTCCATATATATCTTAGGATAACAGGTGGAATTCCGGTGGCGTTGTATGATGCAAGAATCTAAAACCTATAGATGAGATGATTCATTTTCTGGACGTCATTAATCTCAAATCTACGAATCTACTCGGATAACAACAACACTTGGACGAACTTGCTTATCAGGAGATGTACGATAACTTGGGAATTGCCGGAGAAATAAATATTCTACGTTTTGTTTACAAAAGATAAATTATTATAGAATCAAAAAAAATATATAGGAAATGCTACAAATCACAATTATCTTCGTAACATTCTTTTAATGTTAACAATCGCGATAAGCACTCTTTAAACTCATCAGTATCAATACCTTCATTATGGTATTGATGGAAACTTTGGAAACGAATCGTTTCTACATCTTTCAAAAGAACATCCAACATATTTCCAATAAATCCACCACTATGAAGTCCTGCTAATACTGGTACGTTCTCCACATCTACAAAACAATCAACAAGTTAAAAAAAAAATATATCACCAAAAACAATTTGGATCTATTACGATTTTTCTGTTTTAAATAACTATCAACATTCCCAAAACTATCGATTTTATCATCAAAAATCTTCGGGTACGGTGTACGAACCGATAATGGTTGATTGATAACAGTGAAATCAGTTGGTGAGGCATATGATGTACAAGAAACATAAAAATTCAACATTTCTTTAATTGAATTGTATCGATATGCTGGCATATCTTTTTGTTTTTGTGCTTTGTTTGGTGGTTGTTTTAAACGATCTTCTGGAATTCCTCGTAATACCATTAGTTGCATCACATGATCAGATCCTAAAATTTTCAAACAAATACTTGGACATATTTGCATTTTTTGGTTTTTTTCAAATTACCAATTTCACAATTTGGTGTAATGGTTCTTGTCAATGGTCCATCCCAATTATCTAAACAATCAATTAAATCTTGACCGCGATTTATTGAAAATGGGAGACAAACACTGGCAGCACACAATTTTCGGCCATATAATGTCAAATCAGCACATAGATCGACTAAAGCATAACCGCCACTTTTCTGGCGATATTTCAACGTAAACGTATCTAGAGCTGAAGCTAGAATTGCACTTGAATGGTAAGGCAGATGTGGCTAAAAAGAATAAAATTTTCAAAAATTCATCAATCACAAGACAACTAATCCTACATTATAGACAATATGATTAAAGCTTCTTGTTTCTGTTAGATGTTTGAAACCTTTATCACCAACTGATAATGGCACAAACATTGAACTATTTTCAATCAATTGATCGAAAGTTAATGTTGAATTTAAAAGATTCAAATAATTCCCAGTTGCTACTCTCAATCTATCCACGCCACTATCAAAATGATCATAACTAAGTTGTGGTTCAATTAATGGAAAAGCTACAATTGATTTAGAACTATATTCATCGTGTAAATGTTCAATACAACCACTTGAAAGGCCACCAAAACCACTGCCACAATCTAACAATACATGGAAGCCCTAAAAATTATTTTTCTAATTAATTTACATATTTAAAGGGAGACAACTAGTGATTAAAATACTTGAAAACTATCACATTCTTCAATATAATTTCGGATTTTATCAGAAAAATCATCCTGAAAACTGGCAGTCTTCCATAAATTCCATCCTAATGGGAATATATCAAATGGAACTGTATTATTATTGTTTTGATAGTCTTTGACAATATGTACAGTTCTTGGATGGTATTTAGTGTATAGGAAATCGGACCAAACTCGAACATCTCTATCTAAATCATAGACTTTTGTAAAATTGAAATCACCACTCTCTAAGTCCTTTTGGAATGGTATTTTCGTTTCACTTGCTTCCTTTTTAATTTCAACTGAATCTTGGTGCCATTCTACTTTATCTTTACTATTACTTGTTGCTTCAGGAATACCATAAAGGTCACCAAGTTGTGGTAATGCTTTCAAACTACCATTTAAATCAACTGACAGTAGACGAGGGGTGAATGTAGTATGTCCCTGAAAATACCAAACGGACAAAATTATACTTGTTCTTGTTTTATTTTAATTTATATTACTTGTAATGTTAGGCCTTCACGAAACAGGACATCATGGTCAATTTGTGGAGGTGGACTTGTTGGTTGATAATCAAAACCTGTAGCTTGAACATTCCACCAATGGGTACCAACAAAATTCGAATAATGACCAAATTGGAGTGTTAAAATTTCACGAGTACCCATTACCCTAATTGATTTATTACTAAATTGTGTTTATTAATTAAATTAATTGAGTTTTTGTCCGGAAAACTGCTACTGTCATTCTTAAAAAAAGTTAGGTTATATTGAACATAACCTCAAACCTTTGGTAGTGACAATCGATAATGCGGGAAATTTAAATAACGCCGCCAATTTTTGGTTTTGAATTTTGAGATATTCTGTAGTCATCTCAATACTTTTATTAGTTTTGTGTAATGATTGAATTAATAAGGAAACTGAAATACAATTCGAACAATGGATGTCCAAGTTGTGGAAAATTGCACAGTAGTGGACAGGGGAAACGGAAACTAAACAACAAAAGGGTACAAACCAAAAATGGATTGTAGGAGCGTATAAAATATCTTTCTCCCCTAATCTGTCTGTTAGTCGATTTAAATACGTCACCAAACCCTATCCTAAAAATCCCTTAATATCTACTCGGTGTGGGGGAGTGTCCCTTCAACTCGCCAACAGCAACAACAACAACAACAACAGAAAAAGAGATTGACTTACCCCTATTGATATCTGGTGTGAGGAGAGACAGTACAATAGATTAACATATCTTTAAAATCCTAAAAAGATTTTATGCATCAGATTTCTCCATCCACCCCCTAACTGTTTTAATTACCTAGAAAACAAAAGGAAAAAACGATAGGAATTTTTTTTGTCTTGTTCGGCTACCATTTATTATTTCCTTTTTGTTAAATTTCTGTAATGATCTGAATCGTCGACAACAAGCGACTACCATATACATACAAAAGTATATCGTATACCAGACCAAACCGAAAGCAATTTAAATTATCAAAGTGCTAGGGAGACGCGAGACGAGAGAGTGAGTATTGCGGCATGGATTTAGATTTCGTTTTTCCCCCGGCGTTAGGTTCTGGCCACCCTTCATTTGAACAAAACAAATCCGGACCACCAATAAATCACTGTTGAACTGTTTCTGTATTGGGTAAAACGACGCATTCAAGTTTTTATGAACAGACACACACACACACACAAACGAAGAAGATGAAGAGAAGGAGAGAAAGAGACCCAGCCACAGAAAGGAAGAAGTTACATTATTCCTGTTAAAACGATCAGCCAATTTCATCAAATTCTATCATTCGTTTCAATATGAATCAATAATATTTCATGAACGATTTAATTCCAAAATCGGTAAAACTACATAGATCCTTATGTTAGGTTTTATGTTGCGTGTTACGGGAGCAATAAATTGGGCTTTTACTACAAGTTTATTTAAAATAGGCGGAATTTTATTGTGGGTAGAAATAGGGCGCTCCTAGGATTATTAATACGTTGACATAGCATTTATGGTTTAAGTTGTATGTACGAAAAAAGGCACACCGAGCTACTAGTCCGCCAGTGCAATTCCTAGTGATAGAGAAGGGCCCTTTTCTATTTTCTCAACCTTTCACTGTACATCCTGTGTATGTGTATTTGTCTATAAATTTGAAATATTGCGTAAAATTTCCGGTATACTTTATAAATAATATGTTTTCGTTTTTAATTTGAACATCAGTAAAAATAATTAAATCCACAACAACAAAGTAAAGTAAGCGGGGACGATTTAAGCTTGTAATTAGTCCCATCTGGCGTTAGCTATAGCAGCGGCCAAGTAATCGACAAGTGCCACCCTCACACATGAGACTTTCCTAATGCACTCCACCTAATTGCTCATCTCTATAAACCCCGGATTACATTTGTATTCGAACAATTTCTTGCCACCCGGTTACCGATGACGGTCGTCTCAGACCTTTCACATATATATTAATTTCACAACATCATATATACCTACCTACCCTCTTATATGTATACTGCACAATATAGAAATTTATAATGTTTAAATATTAGCATGTTTAATGATTTATTGTTCTTAGACTACATTAAATGTTAACCTTTGCGTTATCAATATTAAACAGCTATTTGATTATGAGGCCGTGCTATAGAAAATTAATAAAAACAGGGATTTGATCGATGAATCCCATGTTCGAGACTCTTCCTACTCTCCGTTAGTATTTTTTGCCTCTTCTATCCATTTAGAAATCATCAACAACTAAAAATAGACTTAATTATAGAGTTTTTATCGAATTTTTTTTATATACTTCCTGCCCTTTGTTTTTTCTTCTTCTCCTTCGTCTACATTCCCTTTATTATCCCATATTTTTTATTAAATTGAAAATTTGTCCAATTAAAATAGTCTCGCATTTAACATGTCATCATGTCAATATTATATACAATGAAGACGTTTTTTGGAGAGATGGAAACGTTTCAGTTGAAACTATGCGGACCACCTATTTTTCACTATTGTTTCTTTGTGAAGGAAAGCCGATCGGCGGGAGTTCGCAGCATGGCCCTTACGTTACCGCGGGGGTCCTGACAGCCTGTAATTGATGTGCAGGTTGCATGTGTTACGAGACGGGACCCGCCCTGAAATTTCCCTTTACCGCCGTCCACCCCCTTCTCGATGAATATTTATATCGTCTTACAACAACAGGACACACACACAAACACATATTTATAAGTATACTATACATATGTACCTACATAGGTATCTATAGTAGACCCTTGGTTTATTTAACTGTCATATGGTCGGTGCAAATCGAGAGACCTTTCCACATTAGATTATTTAGAAATTCAAACAGTTAGAAAAGATCTATGAAACTAAGATAGTTGATAAAGGAAAAATTTATAATATGAGGGCGATACATAGAAAAAGAAGAAAGAAACACGGCTACCAGGACACGAGAAACCGACCGCCCCCATCTGCCCACTTATTACAAGAATAATTGAATCATATTCCAGTTCTGTGGAAATCTGTCATAAAGAAACAACAATTTTTTTTCTAACAGCCGGCAACACTCCTTAAACTCACTAGAATACGTATTGAGCATTTTTGCTGCACAAAAATCGGTTATTATCTGCTCAAGAAATTTTGATTGGGTCAGGTCAAGTCAGGTGTTTTTGTCTTTCTTTGTTTTGCTGTCTATTAATCATTTTTTATTTGCTAATTAGTTCGGTCAACTCTTCCTTTACGTTTCTTGTTATTATTATCCGTTCCAGACTTCATTCGATGATCAATTACTTACTGAAATATAGTTTGAAATGATTCCACTTTCTGATAACAAGCTATTTAATTTTCTTGTCAACGTTTTCTTTCTCTTGCTACAATTTCGAAGATATCCTATATTTATAATATATACCTATACAACATCCAATTTTCGTGCCAGACCCGAAATGCTTATGGTAAATTTTCTGTCATCGGAAGTGATCAAAGATAACAGGAGTCCACCACGATCGTTGTCCATCAATCACCCGAAACCTGTCACCTTTGAATATTGTCAGTCGTTTCGTAAACCTCATGTTTAGAACTCTCCTCTTATTCGGTGTCACAATCAATCTGTAGATGTCAAAGCTGATGTAGCCAACGAAGCAAGGTGTTTTATTTTGAAACAATCAGAAGAAAGAAAGAAGAATGATTATTGTGTGTGTTTTTTTTTTGTGGGTCCTGTTCTGTTGAAGAAGAATGTCGTTTTTGATTGCAATTTGAAAACGATATCAATTCATATTATATGAAGAAAATCTGATTAAAATCTTTTGAAATGGGAAAAAAATAACTATATACAAGTTGACGCTTTCTTCTTGTTCTTCTGCTTTGTTTTGTTGTTGTTTTTTTTTCTGTTCTTCGTTATACGAAAATTTTGTGTTGTTCGATGATTTTGTTTGATTGTAAAGCCAAGCATGGATCGCCCGCTGATCGTACAGTATAATCGTGCCGTTTGATTTATTCACAGTCATCTGAAGCCCGTTTTCGAAGTCGATCGTACCTAGAGATAGGAGTATCATCATTAAAGAAACACAATGGCTCCATCTCATCACCGTCTGTCTGGACGTAGCGAATAGCCTTTAGCGTTACATAAATCGTCTGCAGGTAGCAGTAGTTCTAAAGTATACCCCCTACAATTTGTTACCAGTCAGCATGATTTTCACATATTATTTTTACATCAATCACAGTTTCAGCACTCAATTAGTCCTGATTTCGACTATCAATCTCTAGATATATGTTCACCTACTGCTCTCGTTCCAGTAACCAAAAACTTCGACTTTATTCCACATCTATACCATCACTTGCCAAAAATTGACTCAATTCTGTACTCAATCGATTTTTTGACTTTCCAATTGATAAATTTAGAAATAGAATCTCGCCATTACTTATATGGACACGATTCAACTATTTCAAGTTTATGACCATGGCAGGTGACGACAAATTCATATAAACCGTATTCTGAACGTCGTATCAGATATTTCGATAGTGGTCGTAAAAAATTAGTGCTACAATGGTTGTTAATGAATGACTTGATAGAGATAAGAGGAAAGAGAGGAAGTGGAGTCTTGATAAAAAAAAAGCTATATAGCTAGGTATAATTTTCTTTTTCAGGTAGATAAATAAAATAAAAGGGAATATAAAAAAAAACGAAACAAACAAAGAAATGGATGAATACAATTATAATAAAATAACATTAGATCTTTGAGTCGTCTTAAGCATTAAGAGTGGACAATTAAACGACAATGATGAAACACACCTGTAATTATATTGACGTTAAAACGGTCGTCATCAATTAAAATAATGAAGTAAATAAAATGTGCATAGAAATTCTTGATTATCTCTATTAAAACGACTTTTCGGGTGTTATCAGTAGAAATACTTTAGAAATAAGAATTTTCCATTCTTCCTCCAAACATCATTCTTGTCCCTGTATCAAGGTGGTGTTAGAGTTTTCCGAACAGTTTTATTCATCTCATTAGTATACGGATTATCGAGAGTCTCTAGTATCCTAAAGCCTGTTCTAGACGTTGTAGTAGCTAGCCACCATTACACTTGACTTGGAGTCTAGGACGTCGTGTTAAATATTTACGAGCTTTTAACTGGTCGTACTTGATTAATTAAGATAATTTTTGACACAATGTGGATCTTTTATTGACAGTTACAACAACTTAATTACAGGAAAACTATGGACAAGAAATCGAGAGACCGATAAAAACTAATTAGAACTGTTATCTTTATTAAATTAAACTAAAACACTTTTTAATGTGTCAAGTATTTTAATACTTTTTTTTTTGGTTCAGAAAAAATGATGAAACAGTTGAGATAAGATTTCTAGTAAACGTATTTGGAATAATTAAGAGGTTTTTTTATGCAAAATATGGAGATTGGCAATTTTTCGGTAAAGAGCTTTTTTCAAAAAAAACGAGTTTGTTGGTCGTATTATTACTTTAAACTTGAATTCCGGAATATGTATACAGCCTCCTGTATATGTATACGTATGCATACATACATATACATATACATATACAAACTCGCACACATCCTTATTCAATATCCAATGCAATAAGCAGCAAATCACTCTGCTCCCGACCAATTTAATATGGACGGGGTTGGAAAGTGAGACCGTAGCTTCACAGTACGATACGGCGATGCTGTCAAGGCCATAAATAACACTGTCTAAACGTTATTTTTGGGAAGCTAACGACATTCCTGGAGCGGAGTCGTTATCAGACACCCGGGCCCTGCAATATCAGGAGCTGTCAACGCAGGATTCCAGCACTGGAATGCGGATATTGCTAGCTTTCTAGCGTTCCGTTACCGTCTCTACACTCTCACCAACACACATACACATACACCACCCCCCCATTTGAAATCTTCCTGCTCTCTATACCAATACTACTATACCACCCCCACTGTAGTCTTCCCTGCATCAACTTTCACAAAATTCTACTCTTTTCTCTTCTATTTTGTTGGCTTTTAATGTTGCATCTCTCCCCCATTTTTCAATCGTGTTATTATTATTCTTTCGTTATTATTACGATTATATTTTGTATTAAAAAGGCGAAAAGCAATTACCACCTGCATTTACATTAAAGAAAGCTATAGATATCGATGATAATTTTTTATGTTGTAATAAGGAAAAAGGGACATCATCTTAAAGGAAGAGTGGAAGAAACGGCGAGAAAAAGGGGGAAATACTGCAGGAATTGTGTCGGGGGGGCGGGGATGATTCGGACTTGTTTAGGAAATGTATAACAGCACGGGCTTATGTCATAACTTCCAGTTTTCTAGGGTCAGGAACTCTCGAATATTTTCTCTTTTACAAGGATACTGGGAACTCCTGTAAACGATCTATTTAAATATTTAACGAATTAATGGGCTTATGTACGAGGGTTGTTGTATTTATTAATTGAAACTGTTATTTATACAAGTAATAAAACTCTCTAAATTTAATTATTTTCAAAAAAAAAACACAAAACGTATACAAACATTTATCAATTAGAAGTTAGAAACGGGAGTACCTGCTGCCTTTAACAAAATGTCAGTTAGAGCTTTAAGCTATAATTTTTGTGGTTAGCTTTTAGTTTTATTTTTTTTTTGATGGTGATGATAAAAATAGCATTGATGCTTGAACATATAATTTAAAATTAGAGGGTGTCAGACTGTCAAATGTGCGCCAAGGGCTGTATCAATGTGTCTTTAAGTGAATAGAGGGTGAATATTGAGATAATTCGCTAAATAGAGGTATGATTTTTTATACTCGCTCGGATAATATATTAATTATATTTTTAGAAATAATTCATTTTCAGTGAAGATATAGCAATTTATTTTGATATTTAAACTATTTATAAATTAACACAGACATTAATGGCAGCATTAATATTAACTTGCTGTACGTAATTATGATTTTATGATGTTTCATCATGGAATCGATAAAATTTAAATTTATTCTCGTTTCAGTTTTCGTTCTACGTTTGACGTTGTGTCTTCGATTATTAGTTTGGTGATTATTATTTTAATTGTTTTGGTGTTGTTTTTTTTTTCAAGAGTTCCATAGAATTACAGCTGTCAGATCGCTATATTTTTCGTTGTCAATTTTTTTCTCCAGTTGTTCTATAGGAGAGATAGTTTTAGTGAAGAAGGTTGGCCCTCAATTTCGTTTATATTACCTGTATGGGCGTATACCAACTGCTAAACAG
The DNA here is from genome assembly GCA_037464855.1 of Iselma pallidipennis. Lineage (NCBI taxonomy): Eukaryota > Metazoa > Arthropoda > Insecta > Coleoptera > Meloidae > Iselma > Iselma pallidipennis. The sequence continues at coordinate 15,726 of JAZBHA010000729.1, forward strand.
GTTATATATATAGAAATGGCCAGGTAATAATTTTACATTTTGACGAATATTACAGAAGTCAGTTGATGTCAGAAATCTGAACTAATCAAGAATAGATGGAGAGCAGAGCCAGAGGGATTCCAATTAAATTTTAATGTAATCTAGTCGTTTTTAAAATACAATCACCTTTTCGAAACCATATCAGACATTAACGGAAAGAATCACGTGAAGAAGAAAAAAAATCTAAAAAGACGAAATATGAAAAAAAAGGAAAGAAAAAGCTGTAGTGATGATTTGTTGGTATAAGCTGGATATCTACAAATCAGACGTAAGATGAATATGAAATATACAAAATAAGGTACTATGACAAAATCAAATCTGACTAGAAGTAGTTGTAGTGTGACTTGAGTATATATACTTGGTTTCAAGTCGTATAGGTATTTCCTTTTTAATCTTTATCGTTACAAACTTTGATATAGCCGAAAGATGACGTAAATCTGAAAGCCATCCATTCTTCTATTATGTTAAAATGATGTAAGGCCGTCTTACCGCTACAAGCCGGGCAGACCTTTTTATTCATCTGATGCCCATAAATATACAATATAATAGTGGATATTCTCTCTCTTATACCCGAACATTATACATAGACTCTCCTTCAATATAGAAGAAAGGAATTAAAAAATGACGAAAAAAATATCATTTCAAAACGTCGGTATCGTTTACATATTTCTTTTCCAAAAAATTAAACTCGAAATTAACATCGAACGAAAAAAAAAACGGTTTGATTTGATAACAAAACGATACCTGTAGTAATATAAATTAAATGAAATTAAATTAAATGCAACACTATCAGTTTCGACGATACAAAATTTGAATATCGGCCATCAGTTTGTGATATTTCGATAGGACATCAAATTAGTGCTCATAAAGTTGACAGCTGTTGTAACACTGAATTTTTATTGTTATACCACCGACGACACCATGTGGACGACAATTTCCATCAAAGTTTACCTAATTCTTAATTCGTTTCAATAGTAAGAGAAATGGTCAACTTGGAACGAATGACAACAACAACAAGTAAAAAAAACATAGTCTGATAAGAATCTTGCATTAATTATAAAGTTACTGTTAGGAAACTATTGAAGGTGTTAACCGATAGTTAAACATAAATCAATCATTTATTCTCACTATTTTGCAAGATCTTGATAATAGTAAAAATTAACTATAAGAAATAATATACGATTCATGTTTTATTTATTATTGCAGATTTTGATAGTTGATGGTATTTTTTTTCTCTAAACATCATTAGTTAGTGAACATTTATTGTCATTTCAAATTTACAACATTAATTTTGTTGATTTTTCATAAAGAAATGTTCAATTTTCATGAGAGATTTCATCTTGAGGATCAGTTAATTATTATTATACGACTTTAAAATAGTCACGATTTGAAATATTGCAAAAATTTCAAATCTAAATTGTTTTGATATTATTTATAAATATTTTATAAATAAAAGTCGGGGTCAATAATATCGCAAAATGACGAAAACGAATTTGTAAAATTTACCAGTTAAATTGCAAAAATGCAGTAAAACTCGGTTATAACGAATTCCATGGAACCCCAAAATCTGGTCCGTATTGTAACCGGTATTTATTATATCTGTGGAATTGAAAAGAGTGCACAATTTTGTAGATATTTTTAGCACCGATAAACTGAACGTACAAAAAGGTACTTCTTACTTAACGCGAGCAATTCAAAATTACGCTAATTTTGCTTCTCTCACTGATTTTTGGAGTTATACCTCTAGTCTAGAGACTCTCGTTCGTTATATCCGTTTAAATTTTCATGTAAATTTGTGCGCTATTATGATCCTGCATTCGTTATACCCATGGTCGCTATAACCGAGTTCTACCTCAATGTGTGTTTAACGTACAAGAAGGGAAAAGAACCCTCCTAAGGAAATTCTTAATTATCACGTATCTTTTGTGATATTTTTTTCGCTTTAGAAATGAAGTCAGTCAGTCAGATTTCTACACGCCTGTCAAAAAATTTTCTATTCATTGGGAAGCGAATGCATCAAAAACTGATGCTTGCAAGCAATGATGAAATAATAATAAAAAAAAGTATTTTAAGTATAAAGTTGATTCATTCATTTGATGTTACTTAATATAAAAGTTTACGGTTAGTTATACCGTTTAATTACATGCAAGTCTATTGTTGGTTTTACTGAATCTCGTCTTGAAAATGCCTAGATACTTTGAGAATTTGATGGACCATCATCATGAATTCAAATTTATCCGATTGGTGTTGGTTGTTAATTGCTGAAAACCGAAAAATTGCCACGAATAATTGATTGACGGATGGAATCCATCAAGTTCGGCTTACAATTACTAATATAGGTAGTACCTATGTTCAATTATTTTGTATAGTCCCCGGATCGAAATTGGTTTCAACTATATATGTGTCGTGGTGTTCTTGGCCTCCTGCTGGATAATATGTGGGAATTTGTCGCCGTAAATTACCTGACTCAGGCGGGTGGCAACGACGGCCTCCCCCGGCTCAAGCCCTAGGCTTTGCTCAGAGACATCCACATATCAGGATGGGATTTCGATCTCGCTCTCTGGAATTAAGGTGTTCTTCCAGAGATTAGCCTTCCAGCTGTATATTTTTTATTTTATTCAGGCTATTTATCGCCGAGGGAGATCTAGTTTTAAGGAAACGAGGATTTTACTTTCGCCCCTATATCAAATAAATCATGGATACCTAACAGTTATTGATTTATCTACAGTGCATCTAGTCCAACAACATTAGGAAATATGCAGCACTAATGCCAGACGATACGTGCATTATAATTGCAGTTTAAAAAAAATAAAGAAAAACGGAAAGAAACAAGAAACTGCGCTTAGAAGTTTTCGAAATTAATTGTAGAATTTGTTCTTCACTATTTTGTTTCACCAACAGTTCTAAACTAATTGTAAGTGATTAGTGTTTAGCATCGATTCTAAAATGAACGATTTTCAAATTGACCTTTTCTAGATCTGACGATTGTTGCATAGTTTGCAACCATTTCCTTTGTTTGATAAACTTGCATTTTATCAAAGCGGGAAAATTCCTTTTTTGTTAATTACAATTAAGATTAAACTGTTTTATTGGTTGCTAACATTCATTACTAATTAACTGAATTATTGGCATAATGTACAAAACTCCATTGATTCTGATAAACTAGAAAACATCAATATTTGTGGCATAAAATTTAAATAACAGATTCAAAAATTGGTTTCTTAGTCCGACGGTTTACATTTTTTCGAAATCCGTCCTTTTTATTCTTATCGATTTGATTTATTAATAAAAAATCGTCTTAAAACTTATCGAAAAATTTGAATTGATGAAACTTGAAACTCTGACATATATTTAGTTAAATGTAATATTTTTTTTCTTCGATATCAGTGATCTTAATTGCTGAACTATGAAGCTCATAAATTTTAAAACAAGTTCTCGACTCAATGACGAGCAGAAAAAATTATATAATTGGCACGTAGCTATATAACTGCAGCAAATAAATAATAATAAATATAGGATGATCTGTAAACCGCCGTCACGTTGCGGTCATAATCCTTAACGCTAAAGTTCAGGCTAGTATAGTAGTGATCGTTGTGACAATGGTCCTCTTTTCATACCCCAACACCCCGGTCCTTTCATCTAGATGAATGTGTATTGGTGTATATATGTGTATACATCTCTAGATATATGCGTGTGTATGTGTATGTGTGTATGTGTGAACGATCAACCCTCCTTTGCGCTTTTCAAGCATCCAGCTTGATTTGAATTGCCAATTACTATTTACGGCACCGATGTTGTTATTATATTCATTACACGTCTCTACGAGGGGCTCGACTTGGGGTTTATTGCTTGTTTTGGCTCGATTTTAACTCCATTCACATTGAAAAAATGTACCCTTTATTCGACATTCAACTGATTCATGGCGATGGGTTTTCGGAACACATTTTACTGACATTATCAAGTGATATTCACCCCTTTTGTTGACAATTTCAACGATGAATAATAATTAAAAAGAAGAACGACGTGAAATAGTAGAAAGACTAGAAAGAAAACTGTATAAATTCCTGATTAAAAGAGAAAAAAAAGGGAAATAAAATTGCGAATCGGCCGCTACTGCTGTCGGTGTGAACTAAACAATTGTGAATTGTTGGAGGTTTTTCATTGTTGTTAACGCCCCCCCTGAACAGTATACATAGCGAAAAACACGTCAAAAAGCTGGTATATATAGAAACTACTTTACAGACGGGGCCGGGACGTTCGGGGTTTGGCAGGCTGAAACGTCAATCAAATGCACCATAGCGTTGTGCACTGCTAATTCCCGACACGCACCCAGCAATTGGCGACTGTAATCCAACACTTACGACAAGCAGCTTAGGATTTCATACTTGGATGCGTACTGCGACCAAAACTCATAATTAGTCCTAGGACTGTATCCCCATTTTCCCAAGAGATGAAGTTTGCTCCGCTAATTGCCATCTTTCTAGTCATAAAGTCGAAAGGGTTCCTTCCCTATTTTCTGTTAGGCGGCCCCCTCAAGATCCCTCACGGCACTCATTTTCTATATAGTATACCTATATAATGCACATAGTCGTGTTCCCAATGGAGAACACGACTAATCGAAAAACGGTTTTATCACACTAATTGGTTAATACAAATGTATTTAACTTGTTTCTAGAATGGCAGTGGTGATTAAAATTTAAAGCAAAATGAATGTTGCCTTCCCAACTAACCTTCCTCAAGCTTTATTGAATTATGGATTATTAAATTTGTTTAATAAATTTTTTATCTAGTTGATACTTTCACTTTGATAAGTTTCACATTTTTTTTTGTGTATCTCTTCAATGATATCAAGATTTAGTGATATAATTTATCGTTTTCTGACTTTGAAATTAACAGGTAGGCGACACCTAACACCTAGAGTGGAAAATAAATTATATTGAAATTGTGTGTTTCTGTATTTTGTCATTGCTGCCAATAACAATACGGTAGTTGAATTATTAAATAAATTATACCTAGGTATAGTTTTGCTCTTTTTTTTGCCAGTGGAAAATATCTCTTGTATTTTTAGTTTATTTTGGTTCGTCTTCCTGTTGTTTACCAATAAATTAAAGGTCTTTTTGCTTTTTTGTTGAACTAACTAACTGCAGCAATTCTTAATTAAATGGAATAATAAAAATAATTTTCAATGTCAGTTCAAAATTTAACTACGTAGTATAACTGATAAGAATACAGAAAACTATTATAATTTACATGGAAAAGCTACATTGTGGCAGTTATTTTGGAAATAGTTTTCATGAAAAATTATTTGGGGAAAAACGGATTTGAAAAAAAAAACCTGAAAAATTTTCCAAATTTATATGCGCAAACAATTATTAATCAACAGCGTTTAGTTTTATTTGGTTTATTTGGAAATTCTTATTTAAATCCTTGATATTTCTTAAATAATATTCTTTATAAGCACGTATGTAATCCATCTGTGTACATATCTTTTTGAAAAATTTACTGTTAAGTACTTTTAGTATAATAATTTTACGTTTTATGGCTCAAAGTAAATAAAAATTCAATTATGGAAAAATTAATAGAAATCCTGTGGTTATTCAGTCGTAAAATACAAGAAAATAAAATTTTTAGTTATTCGTTTCTGTTTTTAAAAACCAAAAGGAACATATTGCCTACTATATGCCTACAATTATTATACAAATATACGATACAGTTTCCACTCTGTTTTTAGAAAAGGAAGGAATCGGTTAGGAGAGAAACATTTCCTAGAGAGCCAAAAAAAAAACGAGGAAATTACAGCTCTCCAAAAAGTGCAGGTTCTCTCTAAATGATTTTGATTGGAGACTAGTCGGATTATCGGGACTATACTGTACAAGAAATTACATATGAAAAATTGGTTTATCCATGTTTTACTCTGCTTTTTTGGAAGTTTCTATACGATATCGCCTATAGTCGTCACCGTTCAAGTTCATAGTCACGTGACTAATGAGCGAACTAATCATTGACAACTTGAAGAAAAGTGACATTTGCGGACTAATGTGGAAAACAAAGATGACAATATAAACTACTTGTCTGTTAGTAGTGTTCTTGTATGTACCATATACAGTAGAGTCTCGATAACCCGAACCAACTGCGACCAGAGCTTGTTCGGATTATCGTTTTGTTCGGATTACTGGAAGCAATGCTTGCGAATTATCGGGTATTGGGGTAACTGTAATAACAAAATATGTAACAAAAAAACACATTTTCCACCGTTTAGTTGTTGTACTATTTTACACTTTGGTTCCATTTAGGGTGTTTTGCAAGTTTAGCTCGGATTAAAGAGATTTTTATTACAAATCACCGCTGTTCGGATTACTGGACATTCGGATTACTGTGTGTTCGGATTATCGAGATTCTATTGTATTTGGTCATGTGACTCTAAGCATAAATGGCACCGACAATAGCCAAAATTACAAAATTGGTTAAACGACAGTGGGGTAACTGGAGTCTCGCTAACCCTCGCACCGCGATGTGGGCCTGGCGGTGCCAATTTTCCAACGTTTGTAGTTCCGCCTTTTATTTTCTATAGAAATTGTTGTGCTGCTTTCCTAATAAGTATGTTATTCTATTTTGACAACACTCCACTAATAAGATATCAACTAAAACTGTTTTGAAATATACAAATAGAAAATAAAATTGATAGTAGTCAAGAATTATTGCCAAGTTGATTAGTTTGAATATGGAAAAGTATGTTTTAGGTAGCGAACAAGACAAGACAACCTGATAACGACCATTGGAAATATATTTCCTATCATTTATCATTACCGCCACAAACTATAAATAATTATGTATTTTTTACATACATACTTATCATTTTAATGATAATATGTAGTTTTTGAATTGGTGACAATTTCGGTAGAATTTCCACCCCACATACTGTATATAAATTGCGAAAATTGTGTGTATACGTATATACATACTATATTATATGCTTGTTTAAAGGAGAAGGAAGTTGCTATTGAATTTTCCTTATGCAGCTGTTGTTGTAAAACGGCAGCGGCAGCCTTAACTCTTGATACTTTATTAGTTTTGACAATGTTACATAACGGCAAGAGCTGAAGGGGAAATGTCGCCTAGTTATCTGCGTGTTTTACGGAGACACCGACGGCAGAGGAAGACAGGACAGGTATATTGTTCGTAATCAGAGGTGACACGTTCAATAAAGTATGAAAATGTATTCTATGAAATATTCACATCTGACGGAGAGTTGCCATGGATATGAGCGTGTCATGTACGATTTTCCGCGTCGTTGCAGTTACTACTTGCATTTTATTTCGTTTTTACTATACCTACCTACTAGAAAACGAATCCACCCTAGTTTCAGATAAGGCAATGGTTATTATCTCAATAATATTGAATGACGGCAAGATGGAATACAATTTATTACATTTTTAACATAACTTGTCTGTGTATATTATAGAGAATGATTTTTATTATTGATTCAATAATGCCACCATACTGTCACCGGTTCTTAAGATAGAATAAAATAATTACATTTTACAATTAACGTTGTAACGTCTGTGTAAGATTTAAAGAATCTCATTTAAGGTTTTTGGATAGGGACGGTGAGAGCTTTGTGCTTGAAAATTAAAGTTATACGTTCCAACGGCGGCACAGGCACGCCTTCTTCACGTATTCTAATTCAACAACACAGAATCTAAATTTTAAACTCCTTACTCTGTGAACTTAAAATTCCAAGTAAATTTTTTCCAGTTTAGTTTAGGTTTTTTTTTTGGTTGCTTTGAAATGCTTTGATATTTAGCGAGATAAATCTATCTCGAAATAGTGATGCATATAAAATGAAATCTTGCCTCAGCTTCCAACACACACACACACATACACATATACCCATTATACACACCATTCCATCGATTGAAAGTCCCAACTGTAAAGACAAACAGACTCCCATTCTCTGACATGCACACACCGAGACTCACTTCAATTAATCAAAATTCATACAAGGGATCAGAACGAATTTGACTCTGTTGTAGTGTATGTATGTGTATATATCTATATATAATATGTAGTAGTATACTATCTGTTTTGTTTTTATTCTATTTCCTTGATATGTGTTAGAATAGGATAGAGGAATCGTAACAATGATTGACCATTAGTTTGATTTGATCTGAAATCGAAGGGAGAGACTTGAAACAAATTAGAATTCTCTATATCTATACTTTTGTGTGTTTCTTTAAATGTTTCGGCTAGGGATTCGATCAAGATGATTCTTGTATTCATTAATTATTTTAAAGTAGCTCTTTTCAAATACAATTTTTTATTTTCATTATAAAAGTTACACTTGAAGTAACATGTGTAACAGTCCATTATTTTAAACTGACTTGTCTATCCAGTGCCGGACTCAGCTTACACCCTTACGGAATTCTATACCTATAGGGCTCATGTTCTGTGATGCGCCACCAAAACGAGGGGGCTCCCTTTCAGCTCTATTTGCAGGCTTTACATAATTCAAAGATTCAGAGTTTGATACAACATGAAAAAAGAATATTTCTTGTGAATTATACAAAAATAGGCATGTCTGATGAGTCAAAGCTTCTATCAAGTCTATCTAATGTAAACAAGACATATCCTTTTTTTGGCAACTGATGTAAGACTCTTAGAATTCTTCAGAATTTCTAGCATTTACATACACTCCTTATTATAATACAAAAATATTTTTTCAAGATACAAAATCTTGTGACAAAACGTAAAAATCTAGATTGTAAATGATTGAAATCCCTTCCAACAGACAAGAGTTATTAGTTATTTCTTGCGTAATATAAATGATAGTTTTATAGAAGACACGGATGGGATTTTTGTTTTGTACAAGTAGGTACCTACAAGAAAAGGAAGCTGTTTGTCAGGAAATATATAATTTAAATTTTTTTTTATCATAATCGATCGATACAAAACACAACAAAATATAATTGGGAGGTCTATTACTGTGGGCCAAACTATAACCAATAAGACTGACAAATCCGTTGAGTTTTAATCGTTTGGTTGGCTGTGATTTTTATATCAGTCCAATTAAAAATGCTGTTGTAAATCAATCGTCGGTATTCAAGTTGGTTTGTTATTTAGACGAAAAAAAAAAATATTAGAAAGAAAGAGAGTTACAATGGAGCTTTATTACTTCAGACCAGTCCAAAACTAATTTAAATTTCAAGCGCAAAAAAGGCTAGCAGTTGTTGTTGTTGTTGTTGTTTGTATATAGGTACGTATTCTGAAGTAAGGCGCTGAGTTAGGGGCGTACTCAACATCAAGAACGTACTTACATTAGATATTCATAATTGATATTTTAATATTTATTACGACGCCTGATGTCGGTTCAGATAACAGTGATGCATGTGGTAGGTTAATTTATACTATTCGCTGAATAGAGGTAGTCACTTTTCTTTTAATAAGAATGCTTCTTGTTGTTGTTATTAACTGTAGCAGTAGGTACTTGTTGTTGTTGTTGATCATAACGATTCAAGTCAGGCTTTTCATCTTTCAATATAGTCTTGAATCATCTCTATAAATCGTTTAAACATTCCCTAATAATTGACTTTATTATTTATGCGAACATTTGGGCCACTAAATTGGACGAATCCTTAAATTGATTCAGTGAAGAAAAACAATAATAATAATAATAATAATAATGATAATGATGATGAAGGAAAGAACTTCTCAATAATTATCACTCAACTATACCATCTGGCTAAGGCATTTTTATCGAATTTTCGGTAAATACCGTGTGTAGTTGCCCGCCCATTTTGTTTGAAACAAAAGATGGAAGTCCGAAATTCAGATAGGTACACACACACACTCAATAATTAGGGTGTGCCATAAAAGATGAACGAAGAAAACATATATACCTATAGGTATACATATATAAAAATTTATATAGAATGGAATCAAAACGGCTCGATGAGATAGGTAATTAATGGTCGTTTTAGTAATTATCCAATTATGTGGCATTATATGGTAGAGCTGGAGTAAAAACATAATAGACACTTTGTCGACAGTAATTATATATTTATTGGATTGTCCAAAAATAATAGATGATCCATGAGGAAGAGCAACACTTTCATTATCTTTAATTCGTGATACTGGAGCAATCAAAAAAATATACCTATCAAAAAAAAAACAAGCAGTTGAAGAAGAACCAGAACCAGAAACGCAGGGAATGTCGTAAAACTGATAATTATTAGTTAGTTAGTTTGAAAACTAAAAGTTTCTCAAGTATATATCCCTTTAATCAAACTGGAAAGTTTCAGCATTTTTAAATAGTTTCTTGAATATAGTATTTATTCATATTTGGAAAGTTTTCTTTAATGTTTTTTTAATAGAATTAAATGAATCTTGAAATGAATTTTGGTGGGATGCCAAAAAACAACCAACTAACTACTATATAAGAGGAAAGTTATATATTTTATTAACTAAATCCAGACATATAATACTTAGTTTTACGATATTTTTATAGTCGACACTATTTTACCAAAATTGTCTATAAGAGTTAATTTTATTTACACAGAAGGGGAAAAAGATAAATAAACGGCAGGCAGGTACCTTGAGAATTATAATTTTTTTTATCTAAACCAACCCTTTTTTCAGTCGTGATAAGAATAATTACAATTGATTGTGTATCAGTACATAACGGACCACTTTTTTAGAAGCAAAAACTGCACTTGGTAACCCAAAACTTCCTCGTCAACGAAGTTTAGTTCATCTCTCTTAACTAGATTTTACTAATCTGTCAGTTACTAGTTTACCATAAAGTTAGCAAATCTCCAACTAAATAATAAATAAAAACATAACATAGATCAACTTGTAGGTTAAAATTAGAGTCAATTTGTTTGAGGCACATTTTACAGGAATATTTCCAACTTTTTTAACAAGAATTTGTTATCAGTTTGAAGAAAAGTACCTACTTTGCAAGTTGGTCAATGTCTGTAGAAATTCGGTCAAGTTATACAATTAATGTCGGTTGCTAATTCTTGTAGAATCAACTTTCCGTAACTACTGCCAGAACTGACCTTAGCTAAACCTAATAAAAACCTCAAACAAAGTGATCGGTTTTGCTTCTAATTTTATCAAAATTTGTTTTAAATAATTTAATTTCGGGTTATTATTACTATATTTCTTAATAACTGTAATCAATATGTCTCCGGTGTTAAAAGGGATAGGGGCCCTTGCAATTTTTTATTGTTTTTCCTACAAATTTAGGGCTTCTTCAGGGCTACACTAGCAAATAACACAAAAATCTTCCATATTCGATAATTTTCTTGATTTTTGTTCAAGTACTTACTTTTAGAATCCCTTTATTCAAATTATGGCCATATCTGCATGTATACGTCGACTATTATTATTATTTAGTATGTATCGTCTTCTATTTTCCCCTCTATTATTATCAATGCTGCGTCATCTGCGTAGCAAATTATATTGATCTCTTTATCTTCTATTGTCTAACCATTTCCTGCTGTTTCTACATGATGCTGTCGACGATCTTACCGAACAAGAGAGAAAGAGAAACGAACAACAACTGAACAATAATACGGATTAACAATTAAAACTTTTCAAAAAAAAAACGTTAAATTCAATTTATTTGATATAAATCACGAGAAAAATTACTAAAAGGGCGATTTTGACACTTTAATAGCTAACTGATCATAGTAATAATGTTATTATTATTTTTTTTATAATAGCACCATTATTGAAGAGGGGCTGTGTTACTTTTTTTTTTCGTTTATTATTATTGCGGCAGAATTAACTTGAATTTTACTACAAATCAACAACTGAATCCATTTATTCGTATATACAGCATTGTAAATATCATTAAATAATCCAGTTGTATTTAAGTGGCTTGAATTATTCATTAAACTGTGGTACAAAATAAGTAAACATCCACCACGAAACGAGTTGAAGGAGTCATCGTCGTCGCCGCCCACCCTCTAGCACAACAATTAAATATAAGTTTTCCGCAAGATTTCACTTTTGCTTATGTATTATTTTCTTTTCTTATCAATAATCACTCTATAGATATTTTTCGTTTTTTCGCCATTATTGTTACAAGAGTTGAATAACGGATTATAGACAGTAAATAGTAAACAGAAAATGTCCATGTATTTATATGGTTGATATGTGTGTTTGTGTATGCCTTAGTGGATATGTCTGTTTCTGTATAATACATGTATTTACTAGTATGTGTGTGTATGTATGTGTGTGTGGATGAAATGAATGGGTGCATTGTTAGGCCGGAACCGCAGGAACGGAACGGAACGGAGCGTTGCCATTTATTCTAGCGCTTTAATTACTTCCAATCTTCCAGCAGTCATTAATCACTGACGTCAGTTGGTCGCGGAATTGTAGGGTAAAGACTAGCTAGCGATTCAGACTCGAATTATTGTAGGTTTGAAAGAAACAGTTCCCTCAATGCATATAGAGAATAAAATTAAAATAAAATATAAGAGTATACCTATAGTGAATAAAAGACACGAACGTGATCTTGGACAGATCGAATAAGTTGAAATTGATAATGGAATGGATAACATTTGAGTTTTGATTCAACAAAAAAGAGATTCTCCACCAACTTGACCTTATCTATAATCAACTTTAATTCACTTTTTTGTAAGAATTAGTTCATAATTATTAGAAAAAATTTATCTATCTTACACGTCAGGGTATCTATTAATTATTTTCCTCCTAATTTCGGTTAGATTATCTTAAGAAATTCCCAAACAACACCTTGTTTAGTAATTAATGTTATACGACCGAAATATATAGAATTTTTCCATTTTTTTCGTTGTGTTTATAGCCTTCTGTTTTCGATGAACGGGAGTTAACTAGTGAGGAGAGAAGAGGAGAAGACAAAAAAAACAACGTTAAATTATCTGATGAATAGACTGTCAGTGTTAACATAAGGGATGTTCTGTTTTACCACAAAATAGATCGTAAAGGGTAGTAAAAGACCTATTCATATCCATAATAGTGATGATATCAGGCTTGATGGTTTTCAACGAATTTGACGATTGAAATATGTCTAACGTTCTTTATTTATATTTATTTATTTTATGGGTTCGATTTTTTTGTTAATTAATTTTTCAATAAACTTACAACAAAAAAATGTAATTTGGCTTTTTTGAAATTAGAAATATGTACACATATTTACAACCATTCCCTATCATAAATTCAATCATTGTTGTTGTTCAAATAATGTTCTGTATCCGTTTCAACTTACAAGAGTTATGATGGAACCTGTTCGTTTTCAATTAAATTCTTGTCCCATCGATCTTGAAGATGGACTGAGGCTGTTTGACTTTTAGGGAATGAATTGACAATTAAAATGACTATTGTAATTGAATAGAGTCTTACATTTTGCCAATATGTAGGTACCTATGTTATCCATCCAATAAATATATTGTCGAACCAATCAAAAGATAATCAACATATTCAGATTGATTTGGACATCTACATGATAGAAGGCAGCCACCTGTCTGTTGAGAAGAAAAGATCTGTCTTATATACCTATAGAGATTCGTTTTTCTTTTTTTTCTTTTAATTTGTTTGCTACCTGCTGACTATAGAACGTTTGCACCATTTACTATTAAATCTTCAGTAATACCTTGAAATTTATTTTGACAGATTTCTTTTTATTAACAGAAACGTCGTTTCAAGAATTAAATATGGAACTTGAGAATTTAGTGTTGATAAATTAAATTTAGGTGACAAGTTTGACAATTTTTCCATTGATTGTGAGTAATTATTTACAACTTTACGAAAACATTAAAATCAGTTAAATGAAAATTATCATAAATTTTTAAGTTTCTCAAGAAGTAAAATTTCATAGGAGTAAAATTATCAATTTTAAAGCTATTTTATCAATTAGTAGCGGTCAAGAAATTAAATAAATACCACTTGTGTAACGCAAGTTTCCCTAGTTCTGTTGCAGAGGTAGCCAAACTGAGATTTTCGTTAAAAAATGTGAAATCCATAATTTTACAAAAGTTTCTGTCATGAATGGGGATTATTCGAGGAATATTTGATTGTGGTTCCTGAATATTGAAAGTTTTTCTATGAAGCTATATGGGCATAAAGTTTGGCCACCCCTGTTCTATAATTTAAGTTGGGTTGTTTTTTTTTTTTGGAAACTAATTGCCATATTCCTGTTTCTTGAAATGTTTTTTGATTTGGCAATAACAGTAGGTAAGTAGGTATAACAATTTTTTTTATTAAGGATTATCGTTTAAATCAGGGGTTCCTAAGCGGCAGCCCGTGGGCAATCTCCACTAAACGCCCTGCGACTATTAAATAGGTATAATGATAATCATAATTTCGCAAAGTATTTGTTAACAACTAAGATAAAATGAGTTTATATTAACTTCAACAAGTGAGTGTGACGGAAATGTGACTAAATATCAATTCACAGGTAGGTACGCAGGAAAATAGTAGGTAGGTACCTCTGAGCTGAAATGTGCGTAAACAATGGGGTACCTACGAATATCACTACATTCAGGTTCATCAGCCAAGTATCCATTTGACCGCCAAATCTTACAACGTAGGTAAAGTTAGAAATTTTTATCATCGCTACGATACTGAAAACTATCAATTTGGAGGTTACATCTTGGAAGGAGGAAAAAGGGCTGTGCTCTTGCAAATGTGTCATATAATCCGTAAATTTTTCAACTGATTGTGAGCAGGGCCGGACTGGCTCACCTTGGCCCCCGGGGGAATTTATAAGGAAAGAGAGTATCAGCTGATGATCAAGAAGCAAATATCTTAAAAGATTATCGGTGGTTCCGCAAACGCTATTTGCCCCTCAAAAAACTCATTGGCCCCGGGGTAAATCATCCCATATCTCTCCTGTCCAGTCCGGCACTGTTTACATAGCTATTACATCGAATTAAAACTTTACGACACAACAGTACAAAACACCTATACAGACAAATTTTTTATTTTTCATAACAACGATACATTTGAAATGAAGTTGCATAATGTCTTTTGTTGTTGCAAGTTTCTAATCAGTTGATTTTGAGACATCGACGAGTCAACACCAAAAATTTCAATAAAATAGTCAGAAAGTGTGTGTTGTGAGTGGATCAGTGCAAGTGCAGGAGTGAAATTACAACTAAATCGTAAAAGTTATCAATGTGAAGTGTTTCAATATAGAGTGTTTTCTAAATGGACCACTACCATCCATCATCGATGATCAGCGTTGGGGGACTGCACGACCTTATGGGAGAGGTTCAGCAAAAGGGTAAGTTTTACAGCACACCATGGTTTCATATTTTGTTATTGAATAGTGTGTTTTCCGTTTTTGAATTGCAGTAAGTTTGGACAACGTGCGATAAGGAAAGATGACATAATCCATGAAGCCCTAATTAGTAATTCTGTTTCCGTTCTACTCCTCTTATATTTTCCAACGGCATTCAAACACCACCAGCAGTAGAAACTTAAAAGTTTGCAAAAAAAATTGTCATTTGTTGTTACAAGTTTCTAATTCACCTAGCTGGAAAAACTTACAATTAGATATGGAAAAGAAGTGATTTATCGCTTTTTTTTTAATTTGCTTGTACCTATGAATACGTAGACCATGTGGCCGAACAAATTGTTGTAGTATTTGATCGCTGTCATTAACAAAAAGGGCTATCCAAAAATACTAACAGTTTGGAAGGGTATTTCTTGAATAGAATTGCAATTGGCTATTTTTTTTTAATATAAATAAGACAATTTTGATGGGTATTCTTGTCTCAACTGGCTATGTTTGAAGTACTTTCTTATTTATTGTTAAAGATTTATTAACTGTGGGCTAATTGATGAGACAATTTCGGTCAAACATCCCCACGATATTTATCACATGTATGGATGTCCAGTGACGCCACTATAACCACAACACTACGCCACTACGGCGCAGCACGTGAAACCAACAATCACGTGACTAAAAGACGCTTATTACCCCTCTCTACATCTCTTTGACTGCCACTCAGCAATCCAACACAGAACTCACGTGGTTTCTATTTAGACAAGTGGAGCAACTTTCTGCTGCATCTACCATCTACCTATACATATACATATGTAGCTATATAGCTACTTTTATAGCTACATATAGTTGAAATACAAAATCGAGCAAGTGGTATTTTTATTAAGCATTTGTAGGCGGAGCTAGCTATCAATCTGTCAGATAGAAAAGGGCAGGTAGCCGTCAAGGACGCTACGTCGTTCAACCAATCACACTATACGCCATATTGCTAGATGGGCGTGGTTGACTAGGCGCTTTAACCCGTCCTGCGAGAGCCTGATTTGTTCAACCCACATTCCATCTCAACAGGTAAAAGGATAATCATCATCATCACATGTGTATGTATATATGTATGTATGTGTTTGTGTGGCGATGTTCGGCGTTGTTCGAGGACTACAAATAGAAC
>JAZBHA010000729.1:32246-43631 GCA_037464855.1 Iselma pallidipennis
AAAAAAAAGTTGAAAGAGGGAATACCTACATAATACGACATTCTTGGCCAACTGCGATATAAACACAAAAAAATATACGTCAGTTAAAACAATATTTGTAAATTTTTACTACCAGTATTTTAAAAGATTCCAACCTACTGCTTTATTAACAAAAGAAAGATTAGATATCATTATTTGTTTCGTAAATATGTATTCTACCATTTCAGTATACATCTAACAAGATATAAAACAGTAGGTAATAAAAGAAAAATTGTATTAATAAAATAAATAAAATTCCAAAGATTTATAGAAGACTGTCAAGGATTTGATACGAGCAAAATTTTATATTAGAAAAATCGAATCTTTCAATATCTACCATCATAAATTTCTCTATATAGTTCACTATCCACCTATAATTCAAATTTTTAATAAGGATATAATTTAAATTAAATTATCAGTTGTTATTTATAATCCCGTTCAAATTTATGGCAATTGAATTGTTGAAGAAGAAAAAAACGATATATTACAACAAATCAATTAATAAAATTTTTACCATCCATTAATTAATATAAACAAATGTATAGATATATGTTATAAAAAATAGTTGATCAAGTTGTTTAAAAGAAAAAAAAACACGTTCCTTATTCTTTTGTTATGACAGTTTAAGTGTTACACCCTTCTGGGAGAAAGCACAGGTGCTGTAACCCCTCTGATGTATTTATCAGTCTTGTTCGTATTGAAATATAAGGGTAGGTGAGCTTATTTTCTTATCCTTCTTGTAAATACCATCTTGATTATCTAGAGAATTCGTTACGATTAGAAAAACGATCAATATTTTGTATTATTTCGTGAATTTTTTTTTGAAGAAATTTCTACAGTTTACCAATAATTTTGATCTTTTCCAAACAAATAATAATTAATCAGGAGCTAGATAGAAAATTTCCAGCTAGCTTTAAGCTGTTTTAATGATCTTGGCTGCAAGAGGTCACTTTTTGATTGTTCTTCAATAAATGACTGTACTGTCCAACTAAGATGTTTAAACGTATTGCAGTAACGGTGGACCGGTTTCGGGTTTCGACCATCATCAGCACTTTAGTATAATAAACTTGCAATAAAACTCCTCTGGGAAATAACTAATCTTTTATCTATAGTTTCAGGTTGCGTGATTTGCTCAGAAACAGTTGATAACTTAGGAAACTTTTACAAAAGTCACTTAGTCCTGTTTTAATCCATCGGTATAAAATTCGTTGTCAGATACGTTTTATAATGCAAAAAGTAGACGAAAATTTTACAACTTTTTTGTAGGAAAGATTTACAACTTTCTTATCATAGTGACGTTAGTTGTTTTTTGCTCTGTTTTTACAAAACTATTTACAATTAGTAATATTATTCCGTCAATTAGTATACGTACATACGTGTTTTGATTGATATGCAATGTTCAACGTTAATTACCAGTTATAGACTATTAACTAAAATACAAGAGATAATAAATGTTAATAATAATGAGTAGACAACAACAAGAAAAAAGGCATTAACTACAGTCATAAGTCCATCCGAATTGTTCCAAAACCAATCAAGAGATTGTCATAAATATGAAACAACAATTCTGAGTTTTGATAAGAAAAGTTGTTCCATCTTCTTCATGTCACGATTTTTCAACCCTTACGTTTTCAATCAAATTTTCAGTAGTTCTGCATTTATCAAAAAATCGTTTAAATATCGAATAATTAAGAGATTTGATAATTAATCAAACTATTGAGAACGAATTATGTGTCAAATGTTAACTATAATAAGTGAGGGAAAAATCATCGATTTAATTTATTAAAGATTCACAAACTAGTGAAACCATCACTAACTTTACAAGATAATTAATTGTATGACAACTATCATTAGATGGTCATAAAACATTATTAGATTTATAAATTGTTTGTCTGTAAATCTAAAATATTGAGTTTGCTAATAAATGGTGATCATATTATGTGATGATATGAAACCAATAAATCACACAACTAATTATTTATACATTTTTAATTATCATATTTTTATCATTTGATACTATAACCATTTTCATCACTTTTCCCAATGATCTACTAATCGAAATTTAAGAACGTTTCCTTTTGAATTTATGTGAAATATTTAAAAATTTTCTTAAGATTTCCCCTTCAAATCGAATGAATAATGGAACAAGGTCAACAAAGATCGACTTATGAACTCTCCACCCTGTGTGTCTGTGTGTGTGTGTGTGTGCGAAAAGTTTCCTGCAAACTCATAAAGTTTCGTTCAACTTTACCCTCTGTCTTTCTTTAGCGTCACAATTTCGTTAGCTTTTTCACTCTTACTCGTCTTAAATTTGAATTAATTAATAATGAAACAATATTATTGTTAAAAGGAATTTTTTTGTGTAAAACTATACTTATCCATAGGTATGTTTTATTATTATTTAATCAATCTTGTACTAAACCAAATAATTAACCAATCAGTTATCGATGTGAGACCGATCAAAATCGATTGTTTACACAAACTGTATCGAATCGTCTGGAAAAAATCGATTCACCTGGTTATAAATCAAGTTGATTTAACAATTTTCCAATATTGTATATATATACATATACACAATATAAAAATAAAATTCGATTTATTTTTTGTTTTTATTACGTTTTTCTTCTTTTCAATCGCGATGTTAAATTATCGATGTTGGTGTTCTTCACACCAGTAGGTCTACCTACCGATTGTTGATACATTTTTTTCGTTTTCAAATTTTATTGGAAAATTGAAAGTTTTATTAAACTGTTTTTATTATTATTTTATTTTTACAACACCAAATAAACATTTTACACACCTAATGAGGTGAGATTGCTGGTTGTTTGATTATAATTTTTTTTTTTAAATATTAACAGTCAGATTCCAATCTTGATTATTTATTTACGTTTATTATTTAAATATTTACGTAGTTAGGTGCTCTCTGTTAATTACCTTAAATCATATTAAATAACGAATAAAAAATGGACATTTCTGCTCAATTATCACCGAAGGTGGTATCATAATATTTGCAATTCTTAATAACTACTGGATATTGATCTCTTTTTATGATTCATAAGTGAAACAGTGTGACATTTCGTATATAATTGATTTCTACTGTGTTACTAGGCAGAAATTTACAACTATAATGGAAATTATCGTTTCCTTTACTTTGTGGTTTTTACTTGCTGTTCGTCGTGAAGTATATAAAAGTTTGTTTAAATAAGGAGATAGTGATTGTCTCCTTTTTGTGGACAACTAAAACGAGACAACTCGAGAATTCTCCAGTTGCTGGCTTAAAGTTACAACAACAATCCACTCTCACGTTTAAATGAGCTTGCAAATACTTAACATCAAAAAGCCAACGGTCATAATTCTTGCATTTTATTAGCGAATTTCAAGCTAGATAGATTGTGTACGCATGCAGTTGGTCGTGTCTGTCTGTTCTTTAAACTGCAAGATTATGTGCGATTTCAGTTCTTGGTCTTTTTTTTTTTCGTTTGTTGTAGGTATTCGTTCGTTCTGTACGTACGTTCTCTAATGTAAATTTGTTGCAAAATGGAAATTATTCCAATTGAACAGTAAAACTTTATGGAAATACCCTCGTCATCTTTTGACGTTTTATTTTATTTTAGTTATACATACATACACGTAAATATCTATATAGTATGTGCATATGTGGAATCATTATTACCATTATCGTCATGATCACTAGCAGCAAGCAGAGTCGCATACCTACCGGCGTTCCTCCTCCATCATTCTCGGCTATTTTTAATTATAGTCACTGTTTTAATCTAATTCTGACATGTGTCATGTCGGCTTGGACGTATTACGTTTGTCTGTTTTGTTTGTTGTGTATTTCCATTGTGGTTTCGTCGGTTCGTGGGGCTCAGATTACGAGCCGATAAGTTGCCGGGCTGAATTTAGTACGATGTGTCCGACACGCCTCAACCGTCTAATCGTAGATACATCTTATGGAATTAATGAAGGGACCCAACCGATCACTGTATATACTACTATACTATACAATCTATATAGGTACCTATACATACATACATGTAGATTGTACATAACACTATCAATATCATTCCATCTTTTTCACAAAATTGAAAGAAATCAAATGAGAAAACAAGAAACAACAACAATAACAATATTTAAACAGATAATAGACAATAAATAACAACTAGAGAGATTTATGGCTAATTAGTACATTTATAGGTTTTATATATTAATTTCGGTGAATTGGAAGCAATTCTAATTTGATTAATCGATTCGATTTTCGATTTTATATATCACCATAGTCGGTGCTCTTCAAGTTTTATTTTATTACTTTTCTTCTATCTATATGGTTCCTCTTTTATAATCCAATCCAATAAATGGTAAAGTCTAGTGATTTTTGGTCTATCTTCTAGATACTAATCAAGTTTGGACTTGAATGAGACAACAGACGACATGCACTTGTTGATACTTGTGTCACTTCAGTATTTCACTGTTAGATTTACTTACAGCAAGTTGGAGTTTTTACATAATTTACGATGAACTTCAGGACTTTAATTTTCACTTTCTGGTAGAGATTTTGATACAAAGGTTAATAACAGGGGTGGCCAACAGGTCGATCGCGAAACAATTTTTGATCGATCGCAGCTTCATTGAAATGAGCGCCTCCACCCCTCATAGATTATTAGCACAGAGTGGTTTGAATGTGTTAAATATAGCGACTTGATAGGCAGATTGTCACTAACTTTTTATGTAGAAAGTCGATCTCAACAACAAACAAGTTGGCCACCCCCAGGTTATACGGTTTTCATTTTTTGAGGGGGATTTTTGAAAAGAAAAAGATATCCTTCAAGATTCTAATACTCCGTGGAAGACTTTAATTTTAAGCACATTTGATGGGTGTCTGTATATAAATAACACGATTCAGAGACGTGTAACAGATTATTTTGCAAACAGCGTTCATTTTCTGCTTAGAGCGGTATCCAGGGAGCAGTGTTCTAGTGAGAACTCACAAGTACCACCTTAGATAATCCTGCAATATACCTACAATTTGCATACATCTGTACCTATTTCTAGTAAAATTATATAAATTTTCAGCGCATTTTTTATTTTAACTAGTTTTAACTAGTACAGGATAACACACCCTCAAAGGAGATAAGAAGGGCTATAATCAATAATGCGCCTAATAATTACGATTAAATGAGAAGTCGTACGAAAGAAAACACGAAATTTGGAAGCAATGAGATACCAGACATAGACATTAGAGAAGGAACAAACGGAAATAGAAAAGTAAATCTTCGTTATCAAACCACCTGACCCTTGCAAAACCCGAAGTGTTCGAAATCGAGAAATGTATAAAGCAAGAATAAAAAATCATCTTGATGTGAATAAACTCGAGTTGTTGATAGCCAAGCGCAACTGTAATTAAAAATTTTGATAAAGCTGGATTAAAGTTCATATTAAAAAAAAAACAGAACCAAGACCGAAAGCTCTATTTAATTGTATTTCAATTTACGTTTTAATTATAAAAGAGAAACAAACCAGTTAAATTAGTTGAACAAGAATTTTTCACCAAGTAGATTTATTAAATTTATAAATTCTTAACAACTAGTTGCACCAACATGAATTAACTCTTGAATTTATCTCCAGACTTGAAGATCACCATTAATCATTTCAAGGCAACCAATTAGAATCCTTAATTTTACTGTATTTAAAATTTAAGCTGCAGTTATCTGTAGGTAGTCGTCCGTTTTATTAATTAGAACGTTTTTAAGTTAAATTGTTGTATCGTCAATTATTGTTAACTTTTTACACCAAAAAAAAACAAAAAATCAATCGATACACAAGAATGTCATCAATAGATACCGGACGGTATCAAAAATTGGGAAAAAGACATAACAAAAATATCGTTTAATAAAACAAACGATGAGAAAAACACAGTCCATTGAACCTCCCTCAATTAAAAAACCGAAAGAAACACAACACGAACGAGCGTGTGCAAAAAAAAACAATTAATAAACGTAGCTTGTTAAAAAATTACTCAAATTGAGTTGGTGATACGAAATAATTCCAGCTAATTTTAAAAACTCGTAGCTGGTCTCCTTGTCAAACCATGAATCTCAATATATTGATACTTATCTAAAAATAATAATAATAATAAAAAGAATAATGAGACATGGTCCTTTCGTATACCAACATACAAGAATGTACAGAATCTGACCAACGTGACATTTCGCGCTTTTTTTCAGTCCTGAATTCTTCCCAAACATTCTATTAATATTTTTTTTCCGCCAGTCCTTTTTCGCCGTTGTTAAGTCTTTAATTTGCTCTTTTGTTGGGGACGTTTTTTTTTCTGGGGGGCTAAAAACCCAGGCCCAAACCAAATTCCAATTAAAATGAAACAAAAGATTATTATAGGGATGCAACAATAGGCGAAAAGGTTGGTTTATTGTTATTCAAACATATGGAGGGTGAGTTGTCCCAGAAAATCACTACCCTCGATTTCAAAATAATAATTAAAAATGTAGAGGTATCAGGTTGTATGTTTCTCAAAAAAAAAAAAAATAGAAAAGGAGGAAAATGAATGGAATTTGATGGACATTGCAGCTGTTTAGAAAATTGATTTTGATTTATATGTCTGTGTGCTAGTGTCTAAATCAGATAAACACCTGTCAGAATTTGTGTAAGTTGAATGGATTTGATAAATAATATTAAGGAAGTCTTCGGAAAATGTGTTTCGATTTAACGCATCGTATCTACTGTGTGTTGATTATCGTTATTAGAATATGAATCGAACATAAAATGAGTGTAAATAATTGACTGGGCGGCAATTTAGATGAGAAATTCATTGAAAATTCAACAACAACAACAACAACAAGAACAGGACGAAGAATGTTAGTTTTCTAAAACCGTAGACGCTTATAAGTTGGACGTTTTTTTGGCTGGCCAAGATTGGCCGTCGGTCAATAAGTTAACAGCATGTTGTATTGCAGAGGCACCCCCCGCTTGTGGTCCGTCTTGTTTTTCGTGTGGTTACCATACTGCGACTGAACCAACTGTATATATATTTTATTCGGTTTTAAAGTTGATTAGAGTGAACGGAGCAATGCCAGCGGGAGGCTTACCCCCTATAGCGATGTAAGTGCTTATCTTGGCCATATCAAACCGTTATAACATGGAGTTGGTCGTAATTTATAGGCAAGGTGAGCCCGCTTCATTAGGAGGAGTCTCTTTCTCGCTCCGACCCCGCTCACAAACACATACAAGATATAATACATATATGTATTGTATATGTGTATATACATACATATATGTATATTTCCCTCTTAAACACCGGCATACCCTTACATATACAAAAGCATACCAAGGAGGTCGGAAATTTTTATCGATCCTATAATTTCTTTATTCAAAAATCATCTTTCGAAATGATGAATATTTCTTGACCATTATAATATGTGTTCTTTTTTTTCACGTTTTTTGATTCACACGATTGGTGGAGGAGGAGGCATTCAAAGCAACATCCATATCAGAATACATAAACTGGCAGAACCACTGGATTATGACAAGAAGAAAAATGTCTCATAATTATATTGAAAATCACAAATCCACACACTATCTATGAGAAATCAGACCTTTTTAGATTTCATTTTATACCATGGAGAAAGAGAAAAAAGACTACCATGAAAACCCATAAATTATCTATAGGTATACCTATATAATATAAAAAGCGTTGAAATAAAAGTATGGGTAAATTGACTGTAATTACCATCTATTAACTTAAGGGTTAACTACTTGAAATTTACTCGAAACCAATGGTATTTTTATATCAATAAAGAAATTATTTCAAATATGCTATACAAACAGAGATAATAAACCATATTTTTTTAAATGCAATCTTCTATGCTGCATATTTTATAATTTCATTTAGATTAGTATATTTGTTAAGCGAAACCTCTATAAGTTGACCATCTATGGTTTGAAAATCGATCGATAAATTTGGGTAATTTATAAAGCATATGCACATAAATCATTGGTCTTTTAGATAACAAGTCGCCAATTCGTATCAAATTACACCACACACGACCAAAGGTTACCTATTTAAAAGGAGTTTTTTTATGTGATACAACACCATTCTTTTAAAATATTATATTAACTAATAACGAGAAGTTAACAAATTGTAGGAGGGACTAACTGCCAAAAACTAGAGATAAGAGTGACACAATTTATTGTTTTAAATTGTATTATGCCCGGTTGTCAAAATTTAACAGAGAATGGTGTAACCGGGTATTATTCCCCCATCAACATTGATAGAAAATTGAATAATCACTCTTGAATGTAATTTTGCATCATTATAGTGCACTGTTGCAGGATTTACAAATAAATATCCTGCCCTAAAGCCACCAATAGGAAGATGAAGAGCTTGTGAACAATTACCACCGATTTTATTCCCCCATTTCCACGTATTAGATGCAATCAAATTATATTGGGATGACAACAAATTATGTTTAAGTCAAGAACGATAATTTTCCTCTTCGATGTGTTATTTTTTCTTTTTTTTTTTGAAATCAACCTACAATATTTTGTGTCATTGGATACCAGTTGATTCAGTGAAATCGATCTGTTTGATCAAACGATAAATCGTCTTCGGATATACAAAAGCTCTTCTTCTCAATTCAATCAGGTTTGAAGAAGACCGAAAGCCAACAAAAAAAAAAATGTTGAACGTAGAAAAACAAGAAGAAGAATTATAAGAACTTTACAGATGAGTTTGAAACCTCCTGGATGTTAATTAGTGACAAAACAACAGAAACAAGATGTTCTCCCCCGCACTGAAACTTGATTTAACTTGACCTAAAGGCAGAGTATTCCAATTATAGTTTCTTATTAAAGAAACTTGAAAAAAATAAGATACAATTTAAGATTTAATTTTTCTTTATAAAATAAATTAGTCCTTTCTCTTATTATGGTAATTTTTTCTGTTACTCCTTGTTCGTTTTTTTTTTCGTTCGTTTTCAACCAAAATTCAGTTGACTAATCATTTGCTAAAAAACACTTCTTTTCTATAATTACATTTTTTAATCGAAATTTTTACCTGAGCCCCCCCAAAAACCAGTTCTTATGATTTAGTGGCATTCTGACATTCCTATTTGAATTAAATTTTCTATATTCGATCATTGTTCCACCTTGGTGGCAAGTGTGAAGACTACTCCTTCATTTTCGTATTAATTGTTGGCATATCATAGAAATATAATAGACGAGAGAATTTAATTGAAATTCCATAGAATGCTGCTTTTCAATTTAAAATACGAAATTATCCCATACAATTATTTTAGATCAATTTTGTGTATTGGTTGTATACCATCTCTTAATAGTCGGTCCTAATTAACTTATGTAAATTGGATGAAATGTGCCGCATTTAATTGCTCAGATTCAGTCGTTTGTATGTTATACGAGAAAAAAACAACAACGAGAAACAACACCAAAAAAAAAGTGAACTACAACCGCAACCGTCAAGTTAAAGATCGTTCACAAATTTTCTACATGTACCTAATAAATAGGAATTAATTTCGATTTAATCTAACCCACCCTCTGATATCGTACACACATAGTCCGACTAGTTGTTGGTGTTGTATTATAATAATAATAAGTATTAAAAGTCGGCGATATCCATCCCTCCTGGTAATGTGGGGGCTTATACGACAGCGACAGACGTCACGCACAAACCCATGACAAGCAAGACCTTTTATAATAGGTAGTTTGCGTCCCCGTGCAACAGCTATAAAATCTGCTCATATTATATGCTAATGAGCCTTTAGCTCTCTCTGGCTGCTTCAAGAAAAGTCTCGTCGCCGTCGTTTATACCATACACGAAAAGTATTACATGAATGTGGCCGTTCTTGGCTCTCTTTCTACGTTTCGAATACAACGTTGACGCTGCATAATTAACCAAAAACGAACGAAACGAAGA
The DNA here is from genome assembly GCA_037464855.1 of Iselma pallidipennis. Taxonomy (NCBI): domain Eukaryota; kingdom Metazoa; phylum Arthropoda; class Insecta; order Coleoptera; family Meloidae; genus Iselma; species Iselma pallidipennis. The sequence continues at coordinate 42,208 of JAZBHA010000729.1, forward strand.
CCATACATACATACATATAAGAAAGTCTGACGAATAAGAAGAACAAGAACGACAGAGTAGTAGTAGTAGAAGAAGAAAAAGATGGCCGACCATTTAAATTTGCGACTGTATATGGAGGAAGGCCTTTTTTATTACATTTTATCTAGATATGTTTAGTTTAACATACGGATTGGGAGACAGGATGGGGTATTTCTTGAAGTGTCTTCGGGAACGATCGTTACTTTCAGGCAGATCTATTGATAATAATCAATTTTATTGATTGAAACAACTGTAAAATTTCAGGATAATGTTGAAAAAATTAATAATCAGAAATTCGTCTGTAAACACATCTCACCATCAATTTTTTTCTATCTTAATCATTTATTAAATACACAACAGGCTTTCAAATGTTACCTTGATAAATAGCAAATTTTTTAGTATCAAATTCCTTATAGAGCAGTACGGAAGTATTTATGTTCTTAAAAATGAATATTTTAAATATAAAGGACAATTACTAACTATAGAAACCGATCCTGCAACAATACTAGGAAGTATTCCAAGGCGATAATGTCCCAAAAGTTCTTCTAGCTTTTCACAAAATTTACCCATGACAGTCCAAAATCGACAAAAAAAAATTGCTTTTGGTAAGGCAACGATACAATAAACATTGTTAATTCACCGGATTGTTAAAAACATTTTCTGCTGATAGTTATTTACCGATCATGTCCATATTCCAACTTTTTGTTTTCATAACTAGCTTCTTGGAAACAAATGAGCCATCCTGGTCTGAATATAGCGTTCCATTTCCTTTAGTTTTACAGTTTCAGCAGGTAGTAAAAGTTAATCGAATTGATGTTGTGTACAGGCAGACAAGAGAAATACCAAATGTACAAAACGACGACGTTCGATGGCAATTTTATGAAGTGTTCCAGAAATTTATGATGAGATTTGGGTAAGCTTCTTTAACCAGGTATATAACAGGCCTTTCTGATGATGTTACCGTGAATTTTCTAATGAAAAAGGCCGATCTTTAAATTATCATACAGACTCAAGTGACTTAACATATGTATATCGATATTAATAAAAAAAAAAGAAGGCAAATGGTTAATTTTCAAATAAACAACATTAACGCCAGACCAATAGTTATATGCAAAGGTCTTATTGTTAAAAATCGTCTTGCCAAAAATTCAAGTCTTTAAATAATCTACCACGACTTGGCATATATTAAAGATAATATACATGTATAATAGTGAATATGCAATATTGTGCTACCTACAACCTTTTAAATTCTTGAATGTGACATCTAAGCAACGCTTTTACCATCCCACCACTAGCAATTTGATGGTTTTTATTTTTTCTTCTCCTCGTCTTTACACAGAATGACGAAAACAAAAAAGAAATACATATAGGTACACGAGAAATGGAAAAAATTATGAGAAGTAGTC
>JAZBHA010000731.1:0-42838 GCA_037464855.1 Iselma pallidipennis
TTTTGTTGTTCTGCTTTACACATCCTGTATCTTGTATGACAACAATTTTATTTTTATTACTGAATTTCAATGAAATATTGTTGATAAACTATAATTTTCCAGATTCTATTGATTATCAATTTTCGTATAATTCCTTGGGGGTTTTTTTTTTGGTCAAATTTCCTTTTAATCGAATGATCTTTTGTGTTATCATTGGGTTGTATTCGGGGGACAGGAAATAAAATTAAGAAGACAAAATAGAGGATGAGGAAATACTTGACGAACAACAATAGTAGATGTGATTGATGCTTGTTATGTAGTTTAAAATGAGCTTGCGAATCTTTGTACGACTTTATTATCATCATCAAATTTATTGTTAACTATATGAACTTTGGACTTATCAAAACAAATTGTGATTGATATTTTACCATAGATTTGAAAAAAAAAATTCAATAAGCCAGATTCAATAATTTTAGCCGTCTTTTGCGTATTTCTTAAATCTACATACGTACTTTATGTGGGATATTTTTCTACAACAAGTCACAACAATTATTTTTGGTTATTTTCCAGATTTTTCCCATGAATCACAACAACACACACACAAACACACAAAAATAATAATTGCCTTAAAAATTCTATCCGTACAAAATGAAAACAACTAATCGATCAACTTTAGGGAGAGTCTCTGCACATTAAAAGAAAAAGGGGGTTTATCGACTTTTTTGTTTGTTGTTGTTCAGAGGGGGTTAAAGAAGTAGAGAGAAGAAAAATACGCCTCATCATCTATGTTTAACTGGACGAATTAATGAATTTTCTGTTTCTCTCTCCGGTTTTTTTGCGCCTTCACTATAGGGTGCTAAAAAAAAAACTACCCTGAAAAGTTACAACGATAATAACACCATTAAAGGTGTTGTTAGTTTTTCTTTATAGAAAACCGGGGTGGAATAAAGAGATTTGAAAGAAATGTAATTAATTGGGAACATGAGCTGGATGATGAATGTCACGTGAGTTTTAATGTGATGTAGTAATATTGCGCAATTTTTTATCACTTTTTTTGATATTTTATAAATTTTTTTATATTGTTTCAATTTAATCAACAATAATTATCGTAATATTTTCTAGTTTTATTTTTGTATAACAGTCTTGGAATTTTTGTGAATATTAGCTTTGAGGTCAAATTACTTTGTTGTCGTAGGACCCAACAAAAGATGGTGGAAAGGAGTAGAGAAGGTCCCATACCTGTCCCGACGTAATGCTAACGCGGTCCTGGGACAGGGCGAGGATACGTGGAGGAGTTTTAGGGAGACTCCCACACTCCCAGATGGCACAGGTCTATAAAAGATTTCCTCTCCTTAAAAAAAAGACCCAACAAAAGAGTTTGTCTACTGCAATTTTAATTTACAATCTTAGCTGGGTCTCCTCTAAAAAGTACCTGCTGTTTCTACCTCTTTTTCTATGCATCTATTTAAGATTGTAATAAATAAAAATTGTCTATTATTGCTGACGTAGTAAACAAACTTTTTTGTTGGGCCCTACCGCAAACCACTTTGACTGTTGAAGTCAATATTCCCAAAATCTCTAAGACTGGTTGGTATACATCCTATCGTTCATCCACTCACAATTGTAAATCGGTCACAATTAACGGATGTTAATTTTTCTTTCACCTATACATAGATAGATGGCTAATATAATATGGTTCGTCCTGTGGGTCTCTGTTACACCGTTATTATCGATCGTTTCTATTTTTACCATCAATATAATCTATTCAACTAATTATTTGCTGCATTTTATTATTTCTGACTAACAACAAAAAAATAAAAATATAAAAAACGAGAAAGACAACAATCTTGCAAACAAAAGAAAATTGGAATGCCGATAAATAACAAATGCCGGCGTCCTTGCGACGACCTTGGCTCACTTGATATCCATTTTAACCAGCACAACACACACACATACATTAATGTAGCCGCCTTAGCAACACTACCAGCAGCAGAAGTAGCAGAGCAATAGTAATGGGGGCGGCATGACGTCACCCAGATTCTCGTTTTGTCCTGAGATTTTCTCAGCGGTTCTTATATGAATTTTTTATGTATTGAACAACCACTACAACAAAAATCCATGTATGGGTTATATGTATTGATAATGGGTGGTGGTGGCAATAGGTAGTGGTACTAAAATAATCTGACGGTCTTTCTCCAAGGTATCTTAATCCCACGATTTGATGGATAAATAATTAATAGGGCATTAATATTCATTTTTCTTTCTCGATTCATATTTACGTTTTGTTGTTGTTTCTTATGATTATATTATGAATGACAGAAATTGCACGAAAAAATCCGGATGTGACGTTAACATAAATTGTGTGTATGTATTTGTTACTTTATTTCCGTTTTATTATAATTATCTTTCTTTTTTTCCCCTATATTTTAATAATTCGTAAAGAAACGATTTTTCTCCGTTAACGAACTTTTCCGATGAGAAAATCACAGTTTTTTTTCCTTCTATCTATCTCTTGTAGTTAATGTTTAATTAAGAGATAAATGGAGGACAATCGTGTGAAACGAGCTTAATTGGTTGGTTTAATTTTTTTCTTCAAAGGATTAAACTTTCGTATTTATTGTAATAATAATAAAACAGCTGATTTTTTTGTGTAATAATGACTGATAAGAAGGAATTCGGTTGAATGATCGATCTCAAGTTCATTGTGAAATTATCAAGTTTTTTTTCCGTTCTCCTTTAAATTTTCGCTTGGCAACAGAGAAATCAAACGACGACGACGACTATGCATTAAATTTTACCTTCAAATTTTTAATGAATGACTTTCATGGTCTAGCAATTTATTCAAATAATGCTCTTTATTAACGAAATAAAAGCGAGATAAGAAAAAATATGCAAATTCGCTACCCCCTCACTGGATGAATTCACACAAGTTTTCCCCCATTTTGCATCCACTATAGCTTTTATCAGGTGACTATATCGCTTTTTCGTTGAAAAATTCTATTAAAATAAGACAGATTAATGTATTGAACAAGGATCTTGTAATAATACAACGACGTCGTCGTCCGCACACTGTGTCGCCATCGTCTTCTCCATCGCTGATCGCTGACGACGGCGACGTCGCAGCCGTTAAGTTAGGTTAAGGACCCAGACAGGCCGGTTTCACACGCAACCAAACATTAAAGTCGCCGTCCGGCAGTCAGTCATATACACACATACATACACATAGACATCTATACACACACAACGAAACGGTGGCTTTCTATTGGTTGAAATCATATATTGGGTTTTCCCCACTAGTCTTTGAAGAACACATACACACACATACACATCACCGGCTTGATTCTCGCGATTCTAGCGTGGTCAGTTTTCGTTGGAATTTGGTCGCGTTCAGGTGGTATGTCGGCGGTTTTTTTGTTGTTGTCTCTCTTTCTTCGTTTATCAGCAAATTTTTTCCCCAATGTAGTGATTAAATTGTGGTTTGTGCTTGTGTTTAAATGATTTTTTTTGTTGTTAGTCAGGAAAAACTTGCTTTATTGCAAATGAGGTTAGTTCGTGCAAATAGTTGGCATTGTGTCGATAGTTCCGGTATTGTGTGGGGGCAATTTTTTTACAATTTTTCGATTGATCTTACAATTAATTTGTAAAATTCCTATAATGTTCTAAAATTGGAGGATTTCCCTTCTAACAAATTAATGGTGGTCCATTATATCTTGTATGATTCAACTAATTTGTGATAAATTGTGTACTGGTGATAAGAGTTGCTTGAAATTTAACAGTTGGCATTTTTTTTTTGGAAAATCAAAAAATGTACAAAATGCTTCAAGGTTCCCAGACGAAAGTGACGTCAGGAAACCTTGGACTCGTTTCGAAAAGCAGTAGCGGCGGCGGCGGCGGCGACTGCAAAGAGAGGTGCCGGTCGTTGCTGTCAACCTTTTAATGATTTTGCGAATTGTTGGCTGGCCTCAATAATCATGATTAGAATCACGATGATGATGACGACGACGATGGATGGGAACAATCTTGGCAACTATTTCAAGACAGACACACACACACAGGTGTATTGAAGTCTTGTGAGAACGAGAGTTGCTTTTTTTGTGTATGTATGTATTCCTTCTTGTTTGCAGATTTTTGGAATTTTTGTGAAATACTTGTTGGTGTAGTATACAATAGTGGTGGTATTATTTCTTCTGGTCGGTGCCTGTTGCTACGCGTGCTGCCTCGGTGCCTGGGCTTGTATTTTTTTGAAAGTCAGGTACCAGAAGTAGCGCGCGCAGCGGCCGGTTATTTTACAACTAGATGATGATGGCACTACGTACGTGATAACTAGTGTAAATGTACCCTTAATTAATAATCAAACAATTGGTGATTAAAAAAACATCATCCTCCTGAATTCCCGTCACATGTCTATTGTACTTCATCAGGTGCTCTGGTATTTTCTATCTCCCGACACCTGTTGGAGTGCACTAATTATGTGGCTATTTTTCCACGATTTTTCGCGAGAAAAGTGCAAGGATTATTGACCTTCTACATGACACATATGGGGAAATTCCACTTATCAAATTTAGTGCACACAGAGAGAGAAAAAAATGATTCAGCGAGAAACAACACATAATCTCTAGAGTAGCAACAAATCGGAGAGATAATGCAGTGAATAATTAAAGTGACAAGAAAGACACGTTTTGTGTTGTGTTGTGTTGTTTTCATTTTATTAATAAATCAGTGATTTTTGATTATTTATAAAAACAGATTTTTTCCAAGTAGTTTGTAGATAATCCACACGATTTCGTGTGTTGGCAGATTTTATGGAAAATTAATTTAAAATACCACGTGCTTTTTTTTCGAATAAGACAAAAACCAATTGGTATTTTATGTTATTATTATTATTATTATGAACAAGCCTTTAGGCGACATAATTCTTTGATATGTCAGGAAAGATTTTTATTTTTGACACTTTTTTTTGTTCGACTGGTTGCTTGTATCAAAGATTCTTGTATTAATAGAGAACAAGAAACTTGTATTAGCTTTTATTTGTTAGTAGAGCATGAACAAATACGATATGATGATGTGTGTTGGATAATTATGGATTTAAGTAAAAAGAAATCAGGCTTAATAATAATAATAAAAATAATAAGATTCATGACATTCCCAAAGAAACAACTTTCGACGAATGAATTTTATATTTTATTATATTTTTAATAATGTTCAGATCAATGACATTAGAAAAATTTTAATTATCTCATCAAATTGCTAATTTATTATTATTGACAATATTGATATTTTAAATCTTTTAAATAAAAATAAATTCCATAAAACCGTGTTTTATTTTAATCCTGTTTCCCATTTTTATTACAATATTGAGTCATATTGTGAAAGTTATCAGTGTTATTACTAATTAGGAAAACAACGAGATTAAGCCTAAATATAACCACATCATACATATATTTATGGTGGTAGTGGTAGTATGTTGTGTTACATATTATATTAATATAGAACCCACAAGTACCATGAAGTACCAACCTCATTTTTTTCAATTTTTCGCCACCCACTTATTGTAAAAGAACTATAGAAGAAAAAAAACTAGAACCCGCCCATAATACCCAGTAAATGGGACATAAAGTTCAATAAAACACGCCCATTTTTTTTTCTGAACTAGTATTAGTTTAGTGTTTAGTAGTCTAGTCTACTGCTAAACCCATCAAATGGGTTGGTTACCATTATAATTGGTAAATACAAATAATTGGTGTTGGGATAAGAGTGCAATTTCACAACTCACCATACATTTTATGACTCATAGAAATTCCAATGAAACACAGGAATTCAAAATGTTATTGTTGCAATTCAGAAAAACGAAGAATTTCAAGAATTTCCGAACTACGAATGCCATCTAATCAAAATTGAGGCTATAACTGAAAAAGTGAGGTTATGGCACAATTACAGGGAACTGTAATTTTTGGTGAAATTTTAGATAATTATGCATGTTCTGCCATCTTGTAGTGAATGCATGAATCAACTGATGTAGGTCATAACAGTGTTGCCAACGTTAGAAATAGCTACACCAAGAGAGGGATTATTTGTTTCGTCAAATTGGTAACATTGGTAAATAAATAAGGCTGGATGTCATTTGCTGGTCATTTGGTCTAAAAAAAAATAATAACAATGGATCTTTAAATTTCTTTGTTATCACAAAAATGTACAAAATTACGTTATATTTTATAATAACGGTTACAATAATCGATAAAACGTAAGTATTTCATTAGACATTTCCTGAAATTTCCCTAGTTACACTTGTTACATTGTAGTGTTTCAAATGATGATGTAAGTATTGAAAAACCAGAACCAACCCCATTTCAAGATTGGGATTATCTAGTTTATAGTCAACGTTGGCCAATAACAGCATGTTTTGAATGGGAAGAACGCAAAACAAATAATAAATGTAATTTACCATTAGATTCAACCATATGGACAGTACATGGTATATGGCCAACAAAAATTGGTAAAAACGGTCCATTCTTTTGTGATTCAGCTATGCATTTCGATATGTCACAATTAGAACCGATTTTAAATGATTTAGAATTATATTGGACGAATATTGAAGGTAATACGCAATTGAATTCGTTTTGGAAACATGAATGGGATAAACATGGTACATGTGCATCAATTCTACCACAATTAGATAGTGTAACGAATTTCTTCGAACGTGGTTTACTATGGAATCAAAAATATAAATTAACTGATATCTTATCAAAACGACAAATAGTTCCTAATAGTTCAATGAATTCAACTGGCTATACAGTTGATATGATTTTTGATTCGATCAAATCACTTTTAGGTAAAAATCCAAATATTCAATGTGTTATTGATAGTAAAACCAAGAAATCATTGATTAGTGAAATACGAATTTGTTTTAATAAAGATTTAGATTTGATTGATTGTAATGTAGGCAGATCTGATCTAAATCTATGGAATGATAATGAGGAGATTTTAACGAATTGTAAGTTAAATGAACCGATTATGTATTATCAAACAGTTCCTAATAACTATGAGGGACCTGATTTTTTTGATTTCATCGATTATGATAATAGTGACGATTTTAATAGAGAGGAATGTTTAGAAAATTACCAATACCAACAATATCTACTTAATTTTTATAATACAATTAAATTTCTAATTTGGTTTACATTGTAGGACAATTTTTTATTTTATTAAGGAAATCTGTATATTTTGGGTTGTAGTCAAAATTAATAAACAAAACTAGGATTTTTAACATAAAAATTCATTTATTTTTTCACCTGTCTTGTAAATATTTACAATTACATTTGCTAAATTGCAATATAAATTCACTTTAAATAATAATCTCAGTATCACCTAATTCTTCATCAGATGGTAATTCTACTTTGTTTGGATCGATTAAATTCGGATCAACTAATGGGAGATTGTTTGCTTCACGACGACGTAACTCCAGAAAAGCCTCCCTTTGCGACCAATTCCTTAAATGGTAATCTGGTAGATATGCCATATAAATACCACCTAATACTAAACAGATTGTAACGGATGCAAACATAACTGAATGCATCGCATTACGATCAGCCTCTTTTGATGTTGGATCCCAACCATAAGTTACCCAATTCTGTTCCGTTTTATTTGCCTTGGTAAGTTGTGGGGTACGTTCCATTGTTGTTGTTGTTGTTGTTGCTGTATCATTGGTTTTTTTCGTTGTTGAAACAAAACGACGATTTAGTGTTGGAAATAGACGACGTGATGTTAAAAGTCGTTGAAAAATTGTTAACTGAGACATTATTTCTGCTTAATTATGCACAAAAACTTGTTTTTTTCAAGGGGGCTAAAAAGCTAGGTTATGTTAGACTGTTATGTCATTCGCCACTCAATGTTGCCAACCTGAAAAATTACTTTACACCTAAACATGATGTACAGTGATGCCACTAAATTTGTTCAAATTGCGCTTGCGCACGGTGCCAACTTGTCTTCATACGTGTACATGTACAGTAATCTAACGTAATTTATAGACATTGTATGAATATTGGTGATAATAATAACAATTCACATCACAAATAACTCGGAAATAAATCAAATGCCGCAAAATAGGAAAGTTGGGTTAGCCAAACTTGGTAGGACAAAAATAACGCGATCTGAGCCAACTGTTAGTGAGTGTCCTGTTTTGTGTTACGTTGGCAACATTGATAACATTAGCCACTGCTACCAACTTCCTTAGAATACAATAAAGGCGGGCTTTTTAAATTGCTAAATTTTGAATCCTAGAAAAAATTAACAATTACCATTTAAAACGTTTATTTAAACAAAATAATTTAAAATAAATTAACGAATTCAACAATTATCAACTTCGTTCCCATTCTGGAGCATCTAAAGCATGTACAGCTACAGATTCTGGTCCGTATCGTCGTTTAGCTTCATTAATGAAAGCATATTCCATACGCGCTACAAGTTTATCGAAAAATACTGTAGCTACATGATTATATAAATTCGATTTAAAACCAAAATTCACATAGAAATCTATAATACAACTTTGTGGATTACTATATAAACCTCTACTGAATCTCCAGCGTGTTTCTAAACTTGTAAACAATTTCCCATCTGTACACACAGCCTTGACTAGATTTGGTTCAATTAATGTAACATTTGATGTATATTCTTCAGTAATTGGTGGAAAACCAATACTTAATTTAGCTTTTAAATGAGAAGGTTTTGTAGTAAGTATTGTTGATTTTGTACAAAACGGTACGAATTTATTGTAATTCTTTACATCAGCCACGACTGTGAACATTTGTTGTTGTGAAAATCTAGAGAAATAGAAGAAAATTAGTAACCGAATTAGACACAATTATGTGAGAAAAGTATACCCAACTAGTTTTCTGGCAAAATATTCCTTCTTTTTTACAGGAGTTCGAAAATAATTATGAAATAACCTCTTTACAATTACCATCACTTGATTCTTTCAAATTTTTACATCACAACATGAAGAAATCAAAAAAAAGGTCAACTTTCCATTTTTTTCTAAATAAATTTTGTCGAATTTAACAGAAATTTGAAAATTTAAAAAACCATTTTTGACAAACTTTGGTTATGTTAGTTTAGTACTTTTTCAGTTAGTGGGTTGGTACTGCTCAAACAAAAAAATCCCTAAGTGCGAAACCTTTTTCGTCAATAATTTGTTATTATCCTTCAATTTTCGGGCAAAATTTCTTATCTACGAGTTAAACATCTCATTTCCGTCATTACTGATTTACTTTTTTATCATATATGTACTTGTAAAATTTTCATTTCATCAGTGTTGCCAACTGTTAGTGACTTGTCAAGAATTTATTCAACTTTGACATGTGTGAAATAATAGGCCGATAATCCGGATTAATATCTTTCTCGATATCCGATTTTCCAGAAAAAATTTACATCAGATTTTTGTAAATTCTTATCAGAATTATCTGGAAAATATACCAAAATGTCCAACATTGTTGCTACGTTAATAGAGATGGGTTTTAGTAAAGAAAAAGTGTAAGTTGACTTGTTCTTTTTTCTTGTTACAATGTTATTAATAAAAATTGGATTTATTTGTTTATTTATAGCGAATTGGCCGTTTCCCGGATTGGTAGTAACGAAATTGCAACTGTTATGGACTGGATGTTATCACATGATGATGAATTAGAAGCGGAACTTTTACAACAAAAATCATCAAATGAATCAACATCTACTCAGGAGCCGATTGATAATGATAACAATAAAGAAGGTGAACAATCTGAGGAACCACAAGACGAGAAACCAGCTGAAGAGAATCAAGTTGTTAGATCAATTAAATGTGATGAATGCGGGAAATTATTTCAAGACCAATCAGAAGTTGAATTCCATGCAACTAAATCAGGTATTTTGTTCAATTAAAATTGTCGCCCTCCAATTCCAATCAAAAAATTGGTTCAAATTTAAGGTCATGAGAAATTCTCGGAATCCACTGAAGAGAGGAAACCACTAACTGAAGACGAGAAGAAAGAACAATTAGCTAAAATTGAAGCTAAACTGAAACAACGTCGTTTAGAACGTGAAAAACGTGAAGAACAAGAAGCTTTAGAGAAGGAACGTAATCGTATCCGTTCTGGTAAAGAAATGCTAGAAGCTAAAAAGAAATTTGACGAATTAGAAATGAAGAAATTAGTTGAACAGAGGAAGCGTGAAAAAGAAGAGGAACGTTTGGCCAGACAACGTGTACGCGATCAAATCGAACAAGATAAATTGGCGAGAAAAGCGAAATTTTCAGGAGAACCAGCAACAACAACAGAACAAATAATTCCAACACCATCTCAACAACAACAACAACCATCTGCACCAACAATCCAGAAACCACCACAGAACTTCTCGGAAGTTGTTTTACAGATTCGTCTAACAAATGGTACCTGTCTGGTACAGACTTTTGGAGCAAAAGAACCACTGTCTGCTGTAAAATTGTATGTTGAAATGAATCGTAAAGATGGTGAGGGAGCTTTTAGTTTAATGACAACATTTCCAAGGAAAGTTTTCGGACCGGATGACTATGATGTGCCGTTAGAATCTTTAGGTTTAGGACCTAGAGCTACTTTAATTGTTTCTAAATCGTAATTTGTAACAATTTCTGTGTTCTATTATTATTATTATTATTTTGTATAAACCGGCTAACAATAATAAACAAACAACAGCTTTTGTGGGCTATTAAATAATTTATTGCTTTAAGGTCCAAATAAATTTTTTTGACTATAAAATGTGCTTTATTATCTCCTCTTATTATTGATAATAATAATAATTATCTAATTATTGAAGGATTTTTATTAAATTTTTCGCGAGGGTCGCGCTCGCACCTGTGATTCAGGCAACCAAATATACACCGCGACAGGGGCGAGTCCGCATCGAAGCCGTTGCGCACTGTTTTTCTGACTCATTCCCCGTTTTGTTGTTTGATGACAAAATATCCCTCCTAGCCTAGCAGCGTTATCCGCTTCAGTTCGTTATAAGCGGACGATGTGTTAAATGTTAGTTTGTGTATGACTATAAAGGAAATAGTATAATTTCTAGTGTTTTTCAGTGATATATTAATATTATTGAATAATTAAACTAAAAACTAATATGTGAGTATTACAGAATAATCGATTCCAAATGGAGGGTAACAACCCTCGAAAAAATCAAGATACCACTATATCTAACCACCCACGCCGGGGCCTTTCACCCCTCTCATTTAGTCCTTTTCCCAACCAAAATCAATCATTATCAATACGAATTCTGTTATTAATATTATTGTTAGATACTATTTGAATTGCTAAAGGGTAGTTTTAGATATTTCTTAGAATTAATTAATTTTCGGAAAAATCAAGTAGCCACAGGAGATGACAAAAGAATATAGTAGTTATTAATATCTTTCTCTTTCTACACATACACACATGTCCATACATATACATATATGTATATATACACAAACACATATACATTTATAAGTTGTTTAATATTTTGGAGTGATTCTAATCACTTAATTAATGCAAAGGAACGTATCGAATTCAAGCCGGAAATCATACAAGTTTCTGTTTATTTTTTTTCTTCCTTTATGCTTCTACTTCTGCTGCCTCTTCTGTTTCTTCTATTTCCGATTATGATCAGTTTTGCTACAGCAGCTGTTTCTTGTTGTTTTCAAGAAGTACCACCACCTGCTTTTGAGGATGATTGTGAAGGAACGAAATTCTACCACTTCTCTATTTTATTTCGAACATCTGCCAGGTGTGGCTTAGTTATAATAACAATAATAATAATAATAATAGTTATGGTAATAATAAGAAATTCTATTAAAATTCTAATCACTTGTCCCTACTCAACTTGTTAGTTTGAATTTTTTGTTATCGCAAAAATCTGACTTAAAATCTATTAAAATTGGCTCAGTTGTATTGTAATTTTTAGTGACCATTTGTTTATTTTTTTTCCGCTGCTCCATTTTTATTAAAATTGTTTAAAATTTCCAATTTTTGTTCTATTTTTATAATGATAAAAGATTCAAAAGGTCGAGACCGTTTCACATGAATATCGCTAATCTCTTAGGAGACTCGTATTATTTATCAAATTTTCTTGTTTCTATTAAATATTCGTGCAAAATAATAATTTATTTGGGTAGTTTTCGAAAAATAGAACTCTAAATTTATTTCCTCTAGTGTTTTGGATGGAAAAAAGTTACTTCCCGATAGTTCTTCCGGAATTATTATTGGTGGATTGGTTATTTACCTGATTGGGCACAATTATTGCATTTGTTAATGATTTGTCCAACTCAACAAATTAGGTGGAGTTGTTCGAAAAGGGGTGGGGTCTAAATATTTAGATTTCTTCAATATGGTCAAAGTTTTCTTGTTTTCTAGCTGTTTCGGAAAATATCTATTTTTCATAATTTCTAATTATGAATTCTTTGAAAATGATATAAAACCATTAGTATCACTGTCACGCATATATTTCCATGGTACCCCTTTTATCATTAATATGTTTAATAATTCATGACGTCTTATCAAATATAATATGTGATTGTTAATTAACTAATGACTTATTTATAATAAAATATTGTTGCGACTCGATTTATTTTATACATTTATGTGAATTTCTGGTCGTTGTTGGTTCCGATAATAGGTGATAAACCTATCTTTTATTATCAATATCGGTCCAATTTAAGTGATTTTATAACGATAGTTATGTTAGAATTTTTGATTTTATCTCCCGATATTGTTGGTTTTTTTAAAGAAAAATTGAAACTTGATGTCGTAGATTATCGTTGACCCACATGTATGTCTACTACACATTCACAACTTCACAACTTCCCCTATGCTATTTACGCCCTACCAATATCCAACCCCAGTTTCCTGTCATCTATTTTTAGCACAAAAATAATAGAAGAATATTTCTGTCTACGATTTCAGATTGTCATCGTTACCACCACATCTTCGCGGCCATGTCTTCACCACCGCCTGGTCGCCTATTGACTTTATTCTCATTAGTGTTTATTGTCGTTATCAATGCTGAAGATGATACATCCGGTCCGGTATTCGTACGTGAACCACCAAATCGTGTCGATTTCTCAAATACAACGGGTGCTGTGGTTGAATGTAGTGCACGTGGTAATCCAACACCAGATATAATATGGGTACGTTCAGATGGTACTGCGGTTGGTGATGTACCCGGATTACGACAAGTTTTAGCTAATGGTAATCTAGTATTTCCACCATTTCGGGCTGAAGATTATCGACAAGAAGTACATGCACAGGTTTATGCATGTTTGGCGAAGAACAGTGTCGGTTCGATACATTCAAGAGATGTCAATGTTCGTGCTGGTGAGTCACACAAATGTCTTCTAATTATCATTTTTATTATTGTGTGTAAAATGCAGAGAAATACTATTCAAAAAAATTTTATTGTAAAGTATTTTAAACCGTTTAATTAATTTCAATTGTTTGTAATTATAATGCAGTACTTACAATTTGTAGAAAAAATTAACGGATCTATGTAGTAATTTTTAAAGAATTGTCTTTATAATTGGATAGTTGTTAAATTGTTTGTGGCTTATTGTCATCCACCCTATACATATACACGTATTCTTTTGTCGAAAAGTTGAATGTTCGTTCTGTTATGGTCTGTGCACATGGTCGCGTCAACAGTCTCGTCATATCATTTAACAAGGAAATCAATATTGTAATCCTCGACGAAAAAAGGACGACAATATAAACGGGAAAAGACTTCCTGAATTGTTTTTTTAATGTTAAAAAGGTGTAATTCCAGAGACTCAATTGGACTTCCGGTTTAAATTTCATCAATTTAAATAATAATGAGCTAAATTTTGAATAAAGTTGTAGAGAAAATTGAAGCAATTTTCGAAATTCAGGATAGGTTTTACTAGAGCCGTAACTAGAACTTTCAGCGCCTATTTTCAGAAGATAGAGGGTAAATTCAGAGAATCATCCCCTGCACTTCTATTTTTTTAGCTGATGTGCTTTTGCAAGAGTGAGGGTCACGATTTTACCCTAATCAAGTTCGCAAACCAATTTTCAGCGGCTCTGGCTGTGGCAACACTGGCTACAGGCTAGTTACGACTCTGGGTTTCACCAATAACGGTTAAATTTTGAATAGTATTTCTCATAAGAAAGAAAGTTTCATTTTGCAGCAGGATATCGTCGAGCTGAAAACTTTTAGCCCTTTTTTTGCAGGACTACTTGTATTTACTTATATTTGTTTATTGTTATTTGTGTTTAAAACAATTTACAGTTGTCACCCAATTCTACGATACCGATGTTAATAAAGAATATGCAATACGTGGTAATTCAGCAATATTAAAATGTCAAATCCCCTCGTTTGTTGCTGATTTTGTTAATGTTATCTCATGGCATACTGATCAGGATGAAAATTTTTATCCGGGTGCTCCGGATGGTAAATTCTTAGTATTATTATTATTTGTCTGTTTTCTTCCATGATGACCAGTCGTCCAGCAGTTCTATCAAACTGAAGTGAATAATGAATATGTCATCCGTGGAAATGCTGCTGTATTGAAATGTTCAATACCGAGTTTTATTGCTGATTTTGTTAATGTTATCAGTTGGACTGATAGTCAAGGAAACAATTATGCCATGGATAATACAAATTATGGTAAAACTTTTTTCTCCCTTTCGTAAAACAAATCCTGATGCTTTCCACGGATGGTTTTTCTGTTTCTTGTAATCCAAATCAAAAAATAAGGCAGGAGTATCAGTAGATTGAATTTTTTCTAGTTGTCAATCAATATTATGAAGCGGAAGTTGTTTCCGAGTATGTAATTCGTGGTAATACGGCTGTATTAAAATGTAATATTCCATCATTTGTTGCTGATTTTGTCCGTGTTGAAGCCTGGGTTGGATCCGATAATTCGGAATATACTCACAGCAATAATTATGGTATACATATTGTGGTTTTGATTTGCAATAATAACACCAAAAATATCCATCCTTTCGTTATATCTGTTTGTTTATTGTTGTTCTCTGTCATATTTCCTTCTTCCAGTGGTCAATCAGTTCTATAAAGCGGAAATTTTGACTGAATATGTGATCAGAGGCAATACAGCTGTATTAAAATGTAGTATCCCATCATTTGTTGCTGATTTTGTTTATGTTGAATCTTGGATTGATGATCAAGACAATATTCTGAAACCATCAAATGATTTTGGTAATTTTTCTTTGTTTTCCCAAAAAAAATTTTAGTTGTTGCTCAGTACTATGTGACTGAGGCCGAAAATGAGTACGTCATACGTGGTAATGCTGCTGTGATGAAATGCAAGATACCCAGTTTTGTTGCCGATTTTGTCCATATTGATGCTTGGATCGCCGACGATGGCCAAGTCCATAAGTACAACGACAACAATAATTACGGTATTTGGAGAAAATCCAAATTCCAATTAAAAATTTGCATACAAAACAAATAAGAACAAAATAAAGAAAAACGAGTCATTCCTTGTTTCTGTTAAGAACAAGAATCCTTATTGTATTCATAATAAATGAAGTCATTAATTTTGATGACTTGATAGTCGATTCGTGTGTACGCAATGACATTTTATTAATCGTCTTTCGTGCCACCATTCAAACCGTCACATAAATTATTCGAAAACTATCATTGACAACTTGTCCACAGGTGGATTCTATTATTTATTGTGTTTCTTTCTTCGACACTTCATATGTGAACCATATGGATATTCTCCCACTTTGTGTTTTCACCAGATTTAATTAAACACTTCTTTTTTGTTTTTGTTTTTTTTTAAATCGCAGTCGTAGCTCAGTCCTACGAAGTGGAAGCTGATAACGAATATGTGATTCGTGGCAATTCAGCTGTAATGAAATGTGAAGTGCCATCATTTGTATCCGATTTTGTGGTTGTTGAGAACTGGCGAGATTCAAAAGGCAATTCTTATTTACCAGGCGACGATTATGGTAATTTGTTTTTCAGCAAATGGAGTGCTACAATTAAATTCTTTCCACCCAAAAAACCCTTTTGCCACAATTTTCACCATTCCAGTATTTGATTTATTTTTCGTTTTCTGATTTTTTATGTAGTTGTGAATCAATTCTACCAAAGTCGTGTCATCGACGAATTCGTTTTGAACGGCAATACAGGCATTTTGAAATGTTTAGTACCAAGTTTTGTTACGGATTTCGTACAGATTGAAGCTTGGGTAGCTGATGATGGAACTGTTCATGAATATGATCCCAATTTAATTAAAATGCAGGGTAAATTTTGATTTTTTGATCAAAATAGAAGCAATTAAAACTCCTGCTAGATCCTTATTTAATCCTTTCACAAAAAGATTTATTTGACCAAATTCAAATTGTTCCAGTGGTCAATCAATATTATGAAGCTCAAGTTTATGATGTCTTCGTTATTAGAGGCAATACAGCTGTTTTTAAATGTCAAATACCATCATTCGTTTCTGATCATGTGGATATTGTTGCATGGCAAGATACAGCTAATAATACGTTTCTACCACCGGTTGATGATTTTGGTTAGTTAAAAACAAGTTTTTTTTAAGCAAAAAAGCGAGTATTTGCAATTATCCACCTGTTGATCCTTAGAACCCTTCTATAATATATCTATATACATGGATATGAGTGCGTTGCACCCTTTTCGTCCCTATTCAAACATATCCTTTTGTTCAGGTTTTTTTTCATGTAAGTGGAATTGATTCGATTAATAACCAGGAATACGGGGTTCTTCTTTATAATTCTGCTGTGTAACCAAAATGGTGGACAATACTGTTATAAAAACTTCAGTTTCTATCTCTTTCTAGTCAGTCAATGGTCTCTTCCTATTGCAGATATGTTTTGGAAAATTGCCAACAATTATCTGGAACAGATCCGTACTTAGTTATTGATTTTCTCTACATAATAGATTCTTGTCTCGTCTCTTTATTTCCAAGTACGGCTCTGTTTTAGAAATCAACTTCGACGAATGGAAATAATCAAAAAATTTCCCGATACATTTCCACATTTTCTTTTCCAGTCGTCTCACAAGTCTACAATGCAAATGTTATGGATGAAAGTGTTCTAAAAGGTAATACGGCAATCTTCAAATGTCATATTCCGAGCTTTGTCAGCGACTACGTTTATGTTGTCTCTTGGTTGCAAGATGATCAAAATGAAATTATCCCACAGGATCATGATCAATATGGTACAGTTGTCTTATTTATCTGTTTATTTAGATAATTTTCGTTTTAAAGAAATTGATTTGGTCTACTGGAATTCCTGCTAATTCCTTTTCTCCATACCAATCCTGATTTTAAACCAATCCTGATGACTCGCTTTTCTTTAGATTGAGAACGTAGCAAAGAAAAATAGACCAGTTTTCGATTATTATCAATTTGATTTTCTCAGTGACTAATAAAACACACGTTCCACATGCCGGCGTGTGTGAAAAGCTTCATAAGAAAACATTGCCATCGATCGCTGGTGGTGAACGTCTGAACGTCCCATTCGACGACATTGCACCCGGCGCCGGCACCAGTTTTGCCGGTGTGTATGAAAACGGGCTTGAGATTGCAAGATGTAAAGGAAAATTGGTTTATTTTTCGAACTGAAGGATTTGCGTTATCAAGTTTTGCTGGTTATTACTAAAGCTTTTACTAGAAGTAATACTGTTTTGAGTATTTCGTCGTGAATCCTTCACTCTAGTAGTTGTTTATGTAAACCTTTTGAAAAATTTCCAAATTTGCTTTTTTTTAATTTTTTTCACAAAACGTTTCGTCTTTTTTTCTTATGGAATCATTGAAGCAAATTTGGAAATTTTACGGTTTTGAGAATTTTTATTAATCTCCACTTTTTTCTCATTATTCACACTTGTAGATAGTAAATATTTGGTATTACCATCTGGAGAATTGCATATCCGTGATGTTGGTCCAGAAGATGGTTACAAATCATATCAGTGTCGTACAAAACATCGTTTAACTGGTGAAACACGTTTAAGTGCAACTAAAGGTCGTTTGGTCATCACTGGTAAGTGAATTTTGAATGTTGCAACAATTAAAAACAATAAAAAAAAATAAGGAAAAAATCACAATTATAAGCCGAACCAAAAAAAAATGCATCTACGAATCAGTCAACAGTTCAATGTGATTACAAGATACTGTTGATTTGTTTTGGTTGTTAAAGTGCTGTACAAGAGTGGCAAGGAAGAGGGCCGCCAAAAAAAAAGTTACAAAAATGTATATGTGTGTTATAAAGAAGCCATTGAACTGTTGTTAAAATTAGAATCCATGAATTGTTCGTCGTGTAAGTGTTGTATTTCATTCAAATCATATCGAATCCATTGAACGATTCAGTAATTATCGGGAGGGAACGCGAGTGGAAAGAAAAACAAACTATTCTTCAATTGACAAACTCTACACAATTGATCCAGTGTTGGATTTATAACTGGGACAATTGAGAATGGTCTTTTATATGCGTGTATGATAAAGTCATTATCTATAATCATCATATATGTACAGTACAGTGATATATGGGCATGTCGTGATTGGTCTAATTTTAAAATTTCGTTCAATTGTTGATAATCTACTTTAACGGCTTTGGTTTAAAAATTTATAGTTGTGGTTTTTTGCTCCATCAGTAAAAAGTCACAGATTTATTATTCAAACAAATTATAATTTTTATTAATTGTTAATGATAATAATTCATCTATATTTATGGTGACTTTTTATTTTTGTATTTAATTGTGAAATGATGGTTCAATAGTCATTTGAGTTCGGGAAGAAAAATACGGTTTTAAAATCGAGCTATTTTTACGGAAACTTCGATATAAGAAAGTTTACACAATTTGATTGACTTGTGAAAGATTCCAGGGGAATTTTCGGGTAAAATTTCAGGCAAATGTTGACAGATTAAATAACAAACAACAAAAAAGCCGTTTTTTGTCTTTTATATTTGAAAATAGTAGGAGATGCACCTTAAATTTTATGAATTTCCATGAAATATTTAAAGCACTTGCTGAAACATCGCTGAACAAGTTGTTATAAATTTTTAATTGTAACGTGTTCTTTGGGGTTTTCCAAATACACTTCAACCAAACTTTATTTAATTAACAAAACAACTTGATTGTTTGGCACTTAATTGCCAACTGTCCCTAAACTAAGAATGGTTTTTAAACAAGTCCTGGTCTAGGGTGAAACCTTCAAGAAAATATAATTATTGCACCCTAGTTGCCAATTTTTGGATTTGTTCCTACTGTCCTATCTACCACACACAAGGTTGAATAACACAAGAGAAATTGGAAAACCATATGTGGCGCCAAGGAAGTGGGCAGAACGTAACCGATTATTTTAAAGTTGACTTTTCTTTATGTCTCTTTTCTGAATTTTTGTTTTCTTTGAACAATTTTGTGCTCTAATTATTCCGATTTTTCGACGGTTTAATATCAAAAAAGCAACAAAATATTGTGTAAAGAATTTCAAGGAAATACCAAACAATCCAGAATGTCAAGGAACTAGTTTTTCTTATATTTTTTCTTATTTACTTTTTTCTTATAGTTATGAAATCTTCAGGAATTTCGGTAACTAGGTTGTTATCTGATGATAAGTTTGGAAAATCACCATAAAAAGTGCTGTTCTACACACATACAAGTACATATTTTTTACGGTATATACAAATAAATTATAATCATGATAACACAGCTGATAATATTCGGATTAAAAGGAATTTCCTGTTTGTATAGTTGTTTCAATATAAAGTAGCTTAAATAGGGAATGTTTGCTGGGTGTATTAATTAGAAGTATTATGTTTATATAGTTGAATGTATAAACAAATATAGACCGTCGATAAAAAAGGGCCGGATTCTTTTTGTTTTTTTTTGAATATTAAGAGAAAAAAATTAACTCAAATGACTGTTGAATTATTTGCAAAATTTTTTTTAAAACAAATAAATTGCCACTTGTCACAACCATTTTATTTATAATTTAATCAGAAAATTGTTTCATGTGGAATAAATGAACGCACCCTAAATATTTCATTGAGTAACTACCACCACCGTCCATAAATAATGAAATTAATTCAACTAAAAGCTAAACGTGGCAATTTTTTTGTTTTTCTTGTCTAATCAATTGTGTTGAAATTCTACCGAAATGTAGTATTTGTTTACAAAATAATCGAAAAATAATGAAAGAATTTCGGAAGATTTCGACACCTCCGGCTATCGATTTTGACTCCCAAATTTCAAATTTCTTAAAAAAAAAAACGAGTCGAAAATCGTTGGCTGGAGATTTTGTTGTTATATTATTATATTTATTAATCAACTTTGATGAATTGTTTTTGATGACATTTCATCAAATGTTGTTATGAATTTACCTGAATGTTGGGATAGGGTACCCTTGCTTCTTCGTTTTTTTTTCTACATTAAGAAAAGAAAAAACGGGCACTTTCAAAATTTTTGTCAAAATTTCGAAAAATAAACAGAAAAAAAGAACAGTACCTGTCCTTTTCACCAAAATGTTTTCCCTTCCAAACCAGTAAAACACATATCCTTGTACCGTCCTTTCCTGTGGTTCTGGCAGGTTCGTTATTAATATCGTTATTATTATGATTGTTATTGTCGTTGTTTGGGTACCCTGGCCCCTTGATCCAACATTTTGGGGTTTAGGGGGTCTAGTCGAGCCCACCATACAAGGTAAGTTTTTTCGGTCTTTCTTGCTTTCTTGTCTTACTAATTTTTTTTTTGAAATTCAATTCAGAATGGTAAGATTTTTCTATTTTACGAAATAAATAAAATTCTAGAACCTGTTGGAAGTGTGTTGCCCAAATTTCCATTGGAAACTAGAAAGGAATATGTTTATTCTTTGAATTCTAGTTTAGCTTTGTTATGTCCAGCTCAAGGATTTCCAGTACCTCTAACAAGGTATTTCGGTCTTATTCCAACATTTTTTGGTAGTTTTTCTAAGAACATATCCCCCATTAGTCTCGTTGTTTTTTTTTGTTTTTATATAAAATTTAGAACCAATGGGAAGTGTTTTACCAAAATTCCCAACTACTGATATCTCGAGAACATTCAAAGGTAACCTGAAGGAGAGCATAACGCTCATGTGTCCGGCTCAAGCGTTTCCTGTACCTCGATACAGGTAAATGATTAACAAGGAATTTTGAAATTGCCCCCTTTTCCTTTTTATTTCTTCTATTTTGTAACAAAAATAAGGCAAAACTTTCCTGATTTTGGAAAAATTTTATTAGAACCTATTGGAAGTGTTTTACCAAAATTCCCGGCGACTGATAATTTAAGAGGTTTCGTCTCAAAAAGTCGATCAACTGTTACACTCTTATGTCCAGCACAGGCGCTACCTGTCCCTTTATTCAGGTAATTTTAGAAAAATTCTTATTTTCTTTTCTCCGTTTGCTCCCGATCGATATGGTGTGTAGAACCACTAGGTTCAGTTCGACCAAATATACCGAAATTTCCAACAGTTGATACCTATCCGAGTGGTAAAGGTTTAGCAATTTTGTGTCCAGCACAAGCATTTCCAGCACCACTTTTCAGGTAATTTTAAAAATTCTTTTTCTTTGCTCGGCAAAACAAGAAGCAGAGGTACCTGTTTCTTTGTAACCAAATAATTGTTTCTTATGTTAATCATTCCCAGAACCACTAGGAGCTGTTGTACCTAAATTAACTTCTGGTGACCAATCTCGTACTGTAATCGACAGAATTTCATTCAATCTGACACTTTTATGCCCATTTCAAGCATTCCCAGTGCCCAGATTCAGGTAATTTTTTTATAGTGTTTCTGTTTTTTCAAAAAAAATTGATCGTTTTTTATGGTTCTCTGTAGAGCCTGTTGGTAGTGTTGGTCCCAGATTATCAGCTGGTACATCAAAAATTCAAACAATTGATGTCTCATTAAAGAGAAATTTGACTTTATTATGTCCAGCACAATCATTTCCAGTTCCAAATTTCAGGTACTCTATCCTAAAATTTTTATTGGCTAAAATACTTTGTTAAAAATATTCAAAATTTCGATATTCAATTTCGATTTGATTTTCTAGAACCGGTCGGTAGTGTAAAACCCAAATTTCCCACGATGGATAAAAGTCATACTTTTGAAAGTTTGAGTGGTAATAGCGTTACAATATTGTGCCCAGCGCAAGCTTATCCTGTCCCTTCAATAAGGTACTGATTTTATCTTCAATTAATTTTTTCTTGTCTTTCCTATTCTGGAAATATAGAACCTATGAGCAGTACTTTGCCTAAAGTTTCATCCCATTCCAAGTTCGATGTTGTTAGTTTCAAACAAGGTTCAGCCTTAGCCGTGCTTTGTCCCGCACAAGGGTATCCAGTGCCTTTATTCAGGTTGGTAAAATTTTATTATTTCAGAACCTTTGGGTAGTCGAAGCCCAAAATTGTTATCCAATGTAAAACTAATTTCGTTTGACGATTATCAAGGGCATGATATTGCTTTACTTTGTCAAGCACAAGGATATCCTGCACCAGCATTCAGGTAATTATTTCTAATTAGGTTCTAATAAAATTCCGTGTTCATTTTAATTAGAACCAATGGGTTCAAGAGCTCCTACATTTAATACTGATGTAAAGGGGATAACAATTCAAAAAAGTTCTGGTCATGGCTTGACCATTCTATGTCAAGCCCAAGGTTTTCCATCGCCAACATTCAGGTACTTGATTTTTGTTTTCTCACTTTTCGGTTAGAACCTGTGGGAACGAGAGCCCCAAAACTGGCACCTGATTCAAAATTTAAGTACGTGGAAAGGGAGGCAAATGTTGAGATACCAATTTTCTGTCCAGCTCAGGGATTTCCTGTCCCTTCATTCAGGTGATTATTCTGATTCTTATTGATTGTAAATTTTCGTAAAATCCAGAACCAATAGGATCAAAAGCTCCAACATTCTCTAATGATATCAAAATGTTGGGTTATCAAAAGGAACAAGGGCGCAGTTTTGCCTTAATTTGTCCAGCTCAAGGTTTTCCCTTTCCATTATTCAGGTAATTCGTCAAATCTCTTGTTAACAATTATTGTAAAATTTAGAACCTATGGGTCTAAAAGCTCCAACATTTTCGAATGATCTTCAAATGTTGGGCTATCGACGAGATCAAGGTCAAAGCTTCGGCATGTTATGTCCAGCTCAAGGGTTTCCTTTCCCCTCATTCAGGTAATGCTAGATTTTAATTCTTATTTTCGGTGTCTATTCAGAGCCTATGGGATTAAAAGCTCCCACGTTTTCATCAATGTCGAAAAGTTTCACTTTTGAAATAATTGAAGGCAAAGGTTTCGCCCTATTATGTCCTGCTCAAGCACTACCAGTTCCAATGTTCAGGTATTAGTGGTATTTTTAATTAATTCGTGCGAATCTTCCTTCCTCAGAACCTTTAGGTTTGAAAGCACCAACTTTTTCATCCTTGTCCAAAATATTTTCGTTTGATGTGAAAGAAAAACAAGATTTCGTATTGTTATGTCCAGCACAAGCTCTTCCAGTTCCAATGTTCAGGTATCTAATTTTCTTTTATTAATATTCTGTAGAACCAATCGGTTTGAAATCACCAACATTTTCCAACGACGCTACAAGTATTTCTTATACACGATCAGTTGGGCACAGTTTCGGCTTATTATGTCAAGCTCAAGCATATCCTATCCCACGTTTTGGGTAGGTACCATTAAGAAAATTTTACCAATAAATTGTTATTTCTAGAACCTATTGGTTTTAAACCTCCAACATTTCCATCAGATTCAAAACTTTTCTTATTCGAACGACATGAAAATCAAAGTTTTGCCTTATTATGCCCCGCACAGGCACAACCTATCCCGTTATTCAGGTAGGTACTGCCAACTATCCTACATTCAATTTATCTTTTAGAGCCTATAGGCTTAAAAGTACCAACCTTTCCGTCCGAATCGACAATATTTTCTCTAAAAAGACATGAAAATCAAAGTTTCGCCTTACTGTGTCCGGCACAGGCACAACCTATCCCATTTTTCAGGTAGGTAGTACTGTTAAATTAATTAATTTTCTCCATATTAGAACCTATAGGTTTAAAACCACCAACTTTCCCTACTGATTCGAAAAGTTTCACTTTTGAAAGACATCAAGGCCAAAATTTTGCCTTGTTGTGTCCGGCTCAAGCTCAACCTTTCCCATTGTTCAGGTAGGTGGTGTGTGCGATTCCTAATTCCGATTTTTTTTTTTGTTGAATAATTAGAACCAATTGGATATAAAGCACCGGCATTTTCAAATGATGCTGTCAGTTCGACTTACATTCGGGCAGAAGGGCAAGGGTTTGGATTACTTTGTCAAGCGCAAGGGTACCCTACACCTCTATTCAGGTGCTAAAGTTTTCTAACTTTTTCGCTATTTTTGCTTAGAACCACAGACAAGTGTTGCACCGACCGCTAAAGATAAGTCAGTTTCTGGTCTTAAAAGTTCTACAAACCTAGGTAGTACTGTTCCGCTACTTTGTGCTGCTCAAGGGTTTCCAGCACCCCTTTATAGGTAAATTATGAGCAAGGGTATCCTAGAGTGCTATTTTATAAGGGTGGTTGATCGGTGAAATTTTTAGAACCAACTGGAAAAATTGCTCCCAAAATTCCCGGTCAAAAATATGGTGGAGGAAAAATTCTAATGCATCCTCAAAATTATACAGCATTTCTTACATGTGATGTTGTTGGTTATCCCGTTCCTATCTTCAGGTAATTCAATAACAACATGAATCAATTTTTCTAGAACCTACCAGTAATATCCCACCGAAAGCCTTAGATAAGAAAATCGGATTTACATTGGTTATGGATCGTATAAATGGTACTATTTTTCTAATGTGTCCTGTTGTGGGATTTCCTATACCATTATTTAGGTACTGTCTTTTTTTCTGTTTTGGTTCGTTTACTTTACTGCATGTGGGTACCCTGTTTTACTATAATTCTTTTACAATATTTCTAGAGCCGACCAACAATTTACCGCCGAAAGCTTTAGATAAAAAATTCGGCTTCACTTTGGTTTCGGATCAAATAGATCAAACAATTTTTCTTATGTGTCCAGTTGTCGGCTATCCTGTTCCTTTATTTAGGTACAGATTTTTCTAAATTTGCCTTTTAAATTAATTTTTAGAACCCACAAGTAATGTAGCCCCTAAAAAATTTGGAGCTGAATTCGGTTGGAGAGTATCGAATGTTTTAAAGGATACCGCAGCTTGGCTGATATGCCAAGTTAGTGGATATCCTACACCACGTTTCATGTAAGTCCTTCTATCCTTTCAATCAAACCATTCAAAAAAAAACTATGAAAGTGCCCGTTGGTGAAATCTCTTGGTTCTGAGTAGAACTTTCTTTCAGAACCCACCAATAATGTACCACCAAAGAAAGATTTGCAAAGATTTGAAGGCCATCAAATAGTTAACATCAACAATGGTGGTATTGCATGGCTAACATGTCAGGTTACTGGCTATCCTGTACCTAGATATATGTAAGTAATAATCATTTTGAAATCTATTAGTCAAGAGAAATACATATATCATATAATTTTCGTGGGTATGATTTAGTAGATTGGTACCATCTTCTTTTCAGAACCAACCAATAATGTTCCACCAAAAAGTGATGGTGAGAAGTTTGAAGGTTGGAAAGTATTGATGGTACCATATAATCAAATCGTTTGGTTAACATGCCAAGTTACAGGATACCCTGTACCTAGATACATGTGAGTTCCTTTTGTTTCTTGTTAAACCATTTTCTTGACTTCAATAACCATAAGGTAAGTTTTTGCATGTTCTGGACCAGCGTAGGATTCTGATTGGTCTGTTGGTGTAGTGTTTTTTCCCATTTCGTGGTACATTGTGATTAAGTTATAACAGAATCCTAATTGCTGGTCCTTTCCAGAACCAACTAATAATTTGGCACCGAAACTAATTGGTGAGAGATCTTCATGGAAAATCTTGAGTTTTCCTGAAAACACTGATGGTACTATTATGTGTCCAGTTGTTGGATTCCCGTTTCCCGTTTTTAAGTAAGTCGTTTACTAAAACTATCCCAACATTCTGTCGTTATTGCTGTTCTTTGGTCAGGTACTCAACCGTTTTTATCTTCGTTTAAACAGAACCAACAAATAATATCCCACCAAAATCATCTGGTCGTAAAATTGATGGTAGTATCGTTGTTGAAACTCCATTCAAACAAGATACCATTTTAACTTGTGATGTTCCCGGTTATCCTGTTCCAAGATTCAGGTACTACCATTGTTTTTTCTTTATTGTATTCTAGAACCTACGGGTTTAACGGCACCGAAAATTTCTGGTGATGGTTTAAATAAAAGATCGGCTGGTAATGTTGAAACTGTAGCACTTCTTTGTGATGCTCAAGCATTTCCAGCACCCCTTAAAAGGTAGTTATTTTCGGAAAAACTGTTAAGAACGACAATAAAGGGTACCCTTATCTTTTTGATTTGCAAAGAAGGTAGGTTATTTTCTATTGGTAAAAATTTTACAGAACCTAGAGGATTTGTTCGGCCACAATTAAATTCTCGCACCATCGATATACGTGTTGCGAAATCAGGTGAATCAGCTATAGCTTTTTGTCCTGCTCAATCATACCCTGTTCCTCTATTTAGGTAAAAATCCCTACTATTTTATTCAAATACCCAGAAGTTTCTCTTTATTTGAAGACATTAAATAAATAAATTACAAAGATTCTCCTTTGTTTCAGATGGTACAAGTTCGTAGAAGGTACTACTAGGAAACAAGCAGTCACTTTAAATGATCGTGTTAAACAAGTCGCCGGTACTTTAATTATCCGTGAAGCTAAAGTTGAAGATTCTGGTAAATACTTGTGTGTAGTTAATAATTCGGTTGGTGGAGAAAGTGTAGAGACTGTATTGACGGTAACAGCACCGTTAAAAGCGAAGATCGAGCCACAAGTGCAAACTATTGATTTTGGACGACCTGCTGTATTTACCTGCAATTTTGAAGGTAATTTTCGCAGAATTTCCTTGTGATTTTTATTGAAATTAATGAAAAAAATTGTAGGCAATCCTATCAAGACAATCACTTGGTTAAAAGACGGCCATTCCATCGATCATCATGATGCTGTTCTACGAATTGAATCTGTACGGAAAGAAGATAAAGGAATGTACCAGTGTTTCATTAGAAATGATCAGGAGAGTGCTGAAGCTACTGCTGAATTGAAATTGGGTGGTCGTTTTGAACCTCCACAAATCCGACATGCTTTCAATGAAGAAACCGTTCAGCCGGGCAATTCAGTTTTTATGCAATGTATCGCTTCCGGTATTCCAACACCAGAAATTACATGGGAATTATACGGGCGACGTTTATCAAATAGTGATCGTTATCAAATCGGTCAATATGTTACTGTGAACGGTGATGTGGTGTCACATTTAAATATAACAGCGATCCATACAAATGATGGTGGATTATATCGTTGTGTAGCAAGCAGTAAAGTTGGTTCCACTGATCATTCAGCAAGAGTCAATGTGTATGGTTTACCATTTGTACGATCGATGGAGAAACATGCCATTGTTGCTGGTGGTACTTTGATTGTTCACTGCCCGTTCGCTGGACATCCTGTGGAAACTGTGGTTTGGGAACGTGATGGACGACTTTTACCGATCAATCGAAAACAGAAAGTCTTCCCAAATGGTACTTTGATCATTGAAAATATTGAACGTGCTTCCGATCAAGCAACCTACGATTGTGTCGCCAAAAATTCACAAGGATACAGTGCCCGAGGCTCGTTAGAAGTTCAAGTTATGGGTGAGTTATACGTATTTCTCTAATATCTAGGAAAAAACATTGCCAAAATATTGAGAAAGTCTTGATTTGTGACTGGTTTTTGACAAGATATTCTCTAATTTTGGTAATGTTAAGAATTGTTGTACATTTTTGATTCCAATTGTTAGATTCATCAAGTGGAGTGGGACCTCATGGAAAGTCATCGATATTTTGTGTAAAGATGTTCTTTCTTTCAGGGCGTTATTGAAAAATGACTTACGGTTAAAGGTAAGCCGTGAGTGTTTGTCTGCCAAAAAAAATGCTTATTCCAGCCAAAATCACACTTGTCATCTTGTACCGTTTATATTTATTGTTGTGCATTTTTTGTTGTTCATTTTTACATTGAGTCTCATACAGAAGAGGCCCATGTCTTTTAATAATTTTTGCGCCCCCTACTTCCTTTTTGCAGTGGCACCTATTATCAGTCCTTTTCAATTTGATGGTCCATTAAATGCTGGCGATAGTGCCGTTTTAACATGTTATGTGCCGAAAGGCGATCGTCCCCTTAAAATTAAATGGTATTTTAATGGTAAACATATAACACATCATAGTTTAGGTATATCAATATCATCGTTTGGTAGTCAAGCCAGTATTTTAAATATTAATGCAGTGGAATCACATCATAAAGGCCAATACAGTTGTATTGCAACAAATGCAGCTGGAAAATCAAAATATGTTGCTCATTTAGATGTTAACGGTACAGATTGCCTTATCGTTTTGTTTTAAACGAATTTCTGTTTCTTCTTTTTTTACCCCTTTAGAAGCCCTTAAGAACCTCAGAAATTTATATTTACATTAAACCCACAGTTGTTCCCCAAATTTTACCCTTCGATTTTGGTGAAGAATCTATCAATGAGGGTGATACGGTATCTATTCAATGCACTATTTCAAAGGGGGATAACCCCTTAAATATTGTATGGACTTTAAATAACAGAACTATAGATGAATCTAAAGGAATCATCATGAGTCATTTAAAACGTGTCAGTATGCTAACAATAGAATCAGCACATGCTGATCATGCTGGTGAATATTCGTGTTACGCTTCAAATCCGGCAGGAAGTACTACTCATTCAGCCACTTTAAATATTAATGGTACATCATTTCTTGTTAGTATTGTAGTAGTTTTTGTTGACTTTGGCACAGTTTTGAAATTCTTTCCAACCTTCAGTCCCACCTCAGATAGTTCCTTTCGATTTTGGCGATGATTCCGTCAATGAAGGAGATGGTGTCTCAACACAATGTACAGTTTCTAAAGGTGATTTCCCTCTAAACATCACATGGACTCTTAATGGACAAGAAATTGTTGATAATTACGGTATTTCAATCAATCGAGCATCAAAACGAGTTAGTACTTTAATCATAGATAATGTTCAAAGAGATCATGTTGGTAATTATACTTGTCTAGCTGAAAATTTGGCCGCCACTGCAGCATTTACTACAATTTTATTAATTAATGGTACTTAAATTTTGTATTAAAAGCATGTTTTCTTTTTTTCTTATCACCTCTCCCAGTACCACCCCAAATAGTACCGTTTGATTTTGGGGAAATGCCAAGTAATTCTGGCGATATGGCAACAGTAAATTGTGCCGTTCAAGGAGATTTCCCAATTAACATCACATGGACTTTAAATGATATTCCAATTAACTTAATTGATGGAGTTACAATTGGACAAATCAATAAAAGAATTAGTACTTTGAGTATAGATGCTGTCGATGCTCACCATTCAGGAGTATACATATGTTTAGCAAAAAATCAAGCTGGAATTAATCAGCATTCTTCAATACTGAATGTTAATGGTATTTTGAATGAATATTTATATTTTTTCGTTTTGTGTTCCAACCATTTCCAGTACCACCACAAATTCATCCTTTTGATTTTGGTGATGAATCAATTGATTCTGGTGATATGACAATTATTAATTGCGCAGTAATTAAGGGGGATTTACCATTAAAAATTATGTGGCAACTTAAAGGACGTCCTATAGAAACCATTGAAGGTGTCAGTGTAACAATGACAAAAAAACGAGTTAGCCAATTAAGTATTGATGATGTACAAGCACATCATGCTGGAAAATATACTTGTATAGCTAAAAATCGAGCTGGAAATGTTTCACATTCAGCTTATCTTAGAGTTAACGGTATTTAGTCTTGCAAATTGTTTGACTAATTGTTAGTTTTTGCCTGTTTAGTTATTGATGTTTCCCCAAAATGTTTTTATTTTCATTTGAAACTTCCAGTACCTCCACAGATTCATCCTTTTGACTTCGGACAGGAAACTATCAATTCTGGTGATAGTGTGCTTGTTTCTTGTTTTGTATCAAAAGGCGATTTCCCAATAAAAATCTATTGGACACTTGGTGGAAAACCAGTGGAAACTATTGATGGAATTAATACCATGAATACTAATAAAAGAGCCAATCAACTTAGTATTGAATCAGTACAAGAGTATCATACAGGCCAATATCGTTGTATTGCTGAGAATCGAGCTGGAAAAGCAGAATTTTCCGTTTATTTAAATGTTAACGGTATTTTGTTTTTGTTTTTTGTTCTAAATAACAACACCAATTTTTACCTTCTATCCACTATATACCCTGCCAAAAATTGTACCAAGGGGACGGTCATTTTTCTTGATTTTCTTTTTCTTTTGGTGTCACTGAAAAAATCAATTTTATGAAATGAAACAAATTATCATCTATTAACGATGACTTAAGCCGACGTTTCGCTTCCTATCGGTGAGCTTTTTCAAAGCATTACATATTATGGTTGGATGAAAACCCTGTTCTAAAATCAATTTTATCTTCTAGTACCCCCTCAGGTAGTACCATTTGATTTTGGTGAGGAATCTGTAAATTCTGGTGATATGGCAACAACACAATGTGCTGTAACTAAAGGCGATTACCCAATAAATATTACTTGGGCTTTAAATAATGTACCAGTAAGCGAAATTTCTGGTATCAGTATCTCACAAATCAATAAAAGAATTAGTACCTTGAGTATAGAATCTGTAGATGAAATTCACGCTGGAAATTTCACATGTCATGCTGTAAATAAAGCTGGAACATATAGCTATACATCCATTTTAAATGTTAATGGTACTTTTTTTGTTGCAAAATTATCATTTAGTAGTTTTAAATTGAATTCTAGTCCCACCTCAAATCCATCCTTTTGATTTCGGCGAAGAATCAATCAATTCAGGTGATGCTGTTTTTGCTACGTGTGCAGTATCGAAAGGTGATTTTCCATTAAAAATCTATTGGTCGTTAAATGGACAACCATTGGAGAATTTTGATGGAATTTCAGCAATTAATACAAATAAACGAGTTAGTCAATTAAATATTGAATCAGTACAAGCTCATCATAGTGGTCAATTTAAATGTATTGCTGAAAATCGAGCCGGATTTTCAGAATATTAATTTTTTTTAAAACAGAATGCTTTTTTCTCTCCTCCATATATGTAGTACCTCCTCAAATTTTACCTTTCAATTTTGGTGATGAACAATTCAATTCTGGTGATATGACATCGGTTTCATGTTCGGTTAGTAAAGGTGATTTACCATTGAAAATTTCATGGGAATTTAATGGAAAACTTATCAAAAATGATAACAATAATGGAATTATGATTAGTTTAGTTAATAAAAGATTGAGTACTTTAAGTATCGAATCAGTTTATGAAGATCATGTTGGGGAATATGTTTGTATTGCTGGGAATAAAGCTGGAGAAGATCGACAGTCAGCTTATTTGCATGTTAATGGTATTTTAATGAATAGATTGTCTTTTTTCTGTAAATTCTCCTCTTTATCCTACACAATTCATCCAAACATGGGCCTTTAAATCTTCTGTGATCTTTCCAGTTTCTCCACAGATTTTACCTTTTGATTTTGGTGAAGAATCGGTAAATTCTGGAGATGTAGCTTCATTACAATGTACAGTTTTTAAAGGGGATTTACCAATTAATATTACATGGTTACACAATAATCAAACTATCACTACCGATCAAGGGATAATGATATCTAAAATTAGTAAAAAAATCAGTTCATTGAGTATCGATTCTGTACAAGAGGAACATGCTGGCAATTTTACATGTTTCGTACAGAATCAAGCAGGATCTACAAGTTATTCAGCAATGTTAAATATTAATGGTACTCGATAGTTATTTAATTTGTTATTGTTTTTTGTGTTGTTGATCCTTCCAGTACCACCACAAATTTTACCTTTTGATTTCGGTGAAGATTCGGTAAATTCTGGTGATTTAGCTTCTTTACAATGTAGTGTTCATAAAGGTGATCTTCCTGTTACTATTAAATGGTTGCACAGCAATAAATCAATTAATTCGTATGATGGGATTTTAATTACAAAAGTTGGCAATAAAGTTAGTTCATTAACGATTGAATCAGTCAATGAACAACATATTGGTGTTTATACTTGTATTGCTGAAAATAAAGCAGGACATCATAGTATTTCAACTGAACTTCATGTTAATGGTATTTAAGGGCCAGAAAATTATCTTTTATTGTTATTGTTTTTAGTTTATTTTGCATTCCTTAATAGTATCCCTGAAAAATTTCCAGTTGCTCCACAGATTTTACCTTTGGATTTCGGGGAGGATTCTGTGAATTCTGGTGATTTAGCTTCTTTAACATGTTCAGTTCATAAAGGTGATCTTCCGGTGAATATTACATGGTTGCACAACAATAAATCGATCGGTTTTAATGACGGTATTTTGATCACAAAAGCTGGTAAAAAAGTTAATACCCTAACTATAGAATCGGTAAATGAGGATCATGCTGGAATTTATAGCTGTATTGCTGAGAATAGAGCCGGATTGACAAGTGCTTCAACAGAACTTCACGTAAACGGTATTTCTAAAAAAATTTTTTCAGAAATGCCCTTTTATTATGCTCGTTTACCTGTTGTTCTCCTTACAAACCCTACAACTGAGATGGTCGATTAAAATTGGAAAATTTTTCTAGTTGCCCCACAGATTTTGCCATTAGATTTTGATGAAGAATCTGTAGATTCTGGTGATTTAGCTTCTGTCCATTGTACAGTTCATAAAGGTGATCTTCCTATAAATATTACATGGTTGCACAACAATAAATCAATCGGTTCGAATGATGGAATTTTAATAACAAAAGCTGGCAAAAAAGTTAGTACTCTAACTATAGAATCGGTACATGCTGAACATGCTGGAATTTATAGCTGTATCGTTGAGAATCGTGCAGGCAGTACCAGAGACTCTACATATCTTAACGTCAATGGTATTCTAAACTTCTAAGCTTGAATTTTTCCACCTCTTCTCATCTCATTTCCGATCCTCAACCCTCTGAGTTTGTTTTTGATCGATTCTAGTTGCTCCACAAATTTTGCCATTGGATTTCGGTGAAGATCCAGTCAATTCAGGTGATGTGGCCTCTTTACAATGTACGGTTTATAAAGGCGATCTTCCGGTAAAAATTAATTGGTTGCACAACAATAAATCAATCGGCTCTAATGAAGGCATTTTAATTACAAAAGCTGGTAAAAAAGTTAGTTCATTAACTATTGAATCAGTTAATGAAGAACATATTGGTACTTACACTTGTATTGCTAAAAATCGAGCTGGATGGAGTAGTGTTACTACTGATCTTCATGTTAATGGTACTTATTAATAGAGATTCATTGTTTATCTCCGTCCCTATCCAATTTTTAGTTACTCCACAAATTTTACCTTTGGATTTCGGCGAAGATTCGGTAAATTCGGGTGATTCAGCTTCTCTAACTTGTTCAGTACCTAAAGGTGATCTTCCAATAAACATTACATGGTTACATAATAATAGATCTATTGATAATGATGAAACAATTTTAATTGGAAATGTTGGAAAGAAAGTTAGTACTTTAACTATAGAATCAGTACATGCTCAACATGCTGGAATTTATACTTGTATTGCAAAGAATCTAGCTGGATACACTAGTAGTTCTACAGTACTTCATGTTAATGGTACTCGTTACCAATATATTCTCTTGAATTTCTTTTGCTTTATTCTTCTTCTATACCTTACTTTTGAACTTATTTACCTGTTAAAATCCTAGCCACTCCACAAATTTTACCATTGGATTTCGGTGAAGACTCTGTGAATTCTGGTGAAGTTGCTTCTTTACAATGTACCGTCCATAAAGGTGATCTTCCTATAAACATCACCTGGTTGCACAACAATAAATCTATCGGTTTTAATGAGGGCATTATGATAACAAAACTTGGCAAAAAAGTTACCACATTAACTATAGAATCAGTAAATGAAGATCATATTGGTACCTATACTTGTATTGCTGAGAATCGAGCAGGTCGTACAAGTGACTCCACTCATCTTAATGTTAATGGTATTTTTCTATTGATGTTTTCGATATTTGTTTTGAACAACCCTAATTTAACCCCCTAGAAGTTGTTTTTCCCTTAATTTTCATTCTGATTAAAACTGAGATGGTTTGCAGTACCCCCTCAAATACTTCATTTTGATTTCGGTGAAGATTCCATCAATACTGGTGATTTAGCTTCATTGACTTGTTCAGTACATAAAGGTGATCTTCCAATAAATATTACGTGGTACCACAATAATGCAACTATACATTATGATGAAAGTATTTTGATTACTAATGCTGGTAAAAAAATCAGTACTTTAAGTATTGATTCAGTACAAGCTCAACATACAGGAATCTATACATGTGTCGCTACGAATAGAGCTGGTGAATCAAGTTACTCAGCTGAGTTACACGTAAATGGTACTTTTGATGAAATACTGTTCTTTTATTAAACGAACTAGACACCCTGCACCTAGTCCTGCTGTGGTCCCTACATTATTTTGATCTGCTGTTTCAGTGGTTCCACAAATTTTACCCTTCAGTTTTGGTGAAGAGACAATGAATACCGGTGATTCAACTTCATTAACTTGTAGTATTAGTAAAGGTGATCTGCCAATTGAAATTACATGGTCTCATAATAATCAAACTTTACGTAATGATGGCAATATAGCAATCATGCAAATGAATAAAAAAATTAGTACGCTAAGTTTTGATTCAGTACAAGCTGAACATATTGGTGAATATGCTTGTATTGCAAAAAATTCGGCAGGAATTACAAGTTATTCGACATTTTTACATGTTAATGGTTAGTTTTTTGTGTGATCTTGTTTTTAATTCAGAATTTAACCCATTTCCAGTCCCTCCTATGATTTCACCTTTTGAATTTGGCGATGATCAAATCTATTCTGGTGACAGTATTTCTGCGGCTTGTTCTATAAGTAAAGGTGATCTTCCTATTACGATTACTTGGATGTTGAATCAACAACCCATTCGGCAGGACTTAGACGTCACAGTTAATCAAGTTAATAAAAAATTGAGTACTTTAAGTATTGATAGTGTCAATGCTGAACATGCTGGTGAATATACGTGTCGTGCAGAAAATTCAGCTGGATTCTCTACGTATTCCGCCTATTTACATATTCATGGTACTTTTATACAAAATTGCAGTAGTTCTCTATTTGGTTTTTTATTTAACACACAAAAATTCCCTACACCTTTCACTATAACCAAATTTTTTGACTTCCCAACAGTACTACCCCATATAACACCGTTCGAATTTGAAGGTGAAGCCAATACTGGCGATAGTGCTCAATTAACTTGCTACGTAAGTAAAGGAGATACACCAGTTACAATTACATGGTTACTTAATGGTAAAGAAATCAAAACAAATTATGGTATTGTTACAATACCGATTGGTACACGAACAAATTTACTAACAATAACATCAATAGCACCAGAACATAGTGGAATCTATACTTGTGTAGCTTCGAATCGTGCTGGCAACGTCTCTCATAGTGCCGAATTATTAATTAATGGTACCCATATTGTGTGTTTTGTTCTACTATTTGTATTTAGTTATTATTTTTCTTATTCACTATTTTTTCTTTTTGCAAACTCTAGTCCCTCCACAAATTGTCCATTTTGATTTTGGTGAAGATCCAGTAAATTCGGGCGATATGATCTCAGTCATGTGTACAGTAAATAAAGGGGATTTTCCAATAGAAATTGATTGGTATTTAAACAATCAATCTGTTAGTAATATGCACGGAATCAATATTCTTCGTACAAATAAACGAATTAGTCAACTAAGTATTGATGATGTTCATGCTGAACATGCTGGAGAGTTTGTTTGTCTAGCTAGAAATCAAGCAGGAGCAGTTTCTTATTCGGCTAAACTCAACGTTAATGGTACCATTGGCGTGTGTTTTTCTTATATTTTTGTTAATTTGTTTGTTGTCTTTTTCAAAAATTTGTAGCCTTTCCCCTTTATTCCTGTTATGTTTCCAGTACCACCACAAATAATACCATTTGAATTTTCGGATGATCCTGTGAATTCTGAAGATATGTCTTCATTAACATGTACTGTTAATAAAGGTGATTTTCCAATTGAAATTTTCTGGTATTTAAATAATCGTCCGATTCAAGATTATCAAGGAGTTAGTGTTTTACGGACAAATAAACGTATTAGTCAATTAAGTATTGATTCAGTACAAGCTGAACATGCTGGGATTTATGTGTGTTTAGCTAAAAATCCAGCAGGAGTTGCTAATCAATCAACTATTCTTCATGTAAATGGTACTTTTCAACAAATTACTTATACTTGTTTTCTTTTGTTTTTTCCTTTCTATCTATCTAGTCCTACCTCATATTATTCCCTTCAGTTTTGAAGAAGAAGCTAATAGAGGGGACAGTGTGCAAGTTTCTTGTTATGTCAGTAAAGGTGATATGCCTTTAAGTTTTTCATGGATGTTGAATGAGCAATTGATAACTGATCAGTCAGATATTAGTGTAACTTTATTTGGGAAAAAAACTTCTCTATTAAGCATTGATTCAGTTGATGAACGTCATGCTGGAAACTATACTTGTATCGCATCAAATAAAGCTGGAATTTCCACTTTTACAACACAACTGATTGTTAAGGGTAATTCTATTGATTAATTGAATGTTTTGTCTTGTTTTTCCAATTAGTTTTACCAAAAATCCAACCTTTTACTTTTGGTGATGAACCATCATCTGTTGGTGAAAGTGTTACTGTCCAATGTTCAATTTCTTTTGGTGATATGCCGGTTGTTTTCTCTTGGATTTTAAATGGGAAACCTATTGGTGGTAGTTCTCTAGGGATTAGTATTGGAAATTTTGGTAAAAAAACTTCTGTATTAGCTATTGATAACGTCTCAGAAGAACATGCAGGAAATTACACATGTCTTGCTAGTAATAAAGCAGGAATTACCAGTTATTCATCGAAATTATCAGTCAAGGGTATTTTTTTTGTTTGAAAATATTGCCAAACTTCTTGTAGCTTTACTGAGTGGAAAGCATGCTTATTCTTCCTACCGTCTTCTTTTCCTTCTTCCAGTTTTACCAAGAATTACACCATTTTATTCCGAAGATAATCCAGTACATTCTGGCCAATATGTCCAAATACAATGTTTAGTATCAGACGGTGATCTTCCAATTACTATCGAATGGTTATTGAATGATCAACCATTGGAGAATTTCCCAGAAATAATCTTATCAAAAATGGGTAGACGTAGTTCGATTTTATCAATTGAATCAGTAACATATCATCATTGTGGCAATTATACATGTCTTGCTAGGAACCGTGCAGGTGCCACAAGATTTACAACTGAACTTCAAGTTAATGGTTAGATTTATTATTATTTTTTACTAGTTTGTTGCCTGTTTTGTTCACAGTCCCTCCCCAAATCACCCATTTCAATTTTGACGATGATCCTATCAATTCCGGCGATATGGTATCAGTATTCTGTACAGTCAGTAAAGGTGATTTACCTATCGATATTGTTTGGACTTTAAATGGTGATTCTGTAGAGAAAATTGATGGTGTTTCTGTTTTACGAACAAATAAACGTATCAGTCAATTAAGTATTGAGTCAGTACAAGCTCAACATAGTGGAAATTACACTTGTATAGCCAACAATTCAGCTGGGTCCATACAACATTCAGCTTCTTTGCATATAAATGGTACTTTACAAACTATGTTCTCTTTTTTTGCTTTTTTTCCCGGTAGTCTTACCAAAACTCCTACCTTTTTCATTTGGTGATCAACCTTCTTATTTGGGTGATTCTACAACAATCCAATGTAGTTTGTCAAGTGGTGATATGCCAGTTAGATTCCATTGGACATTAGATGATGTACCTCTGACAAATATTCAAGGTGTTAGTGTAACTTCATTTGGGAAAAAGACTTCTGTTATTAGTATTGAATCGTTACAAGAACATCATGCTGGGAATTATACTTGTTCAGCACAAAATCGTGCAGGAATTACTAGTTATTCATCTAAACTGACCGTTAAGGGTAACTAATTGTAATTATTATCATTTTTTTGTTGATTTCTTTAGTTCTCCCACGAATTATCCCTTTCAATTTTGACGAAAACCCTCTCCATACTGGACAGTATGCCCAAATCAATTGTTTAGTAGTTGAAGGTGATTTACCATTGGAAATTACATGGACTTTTAATCGAAAAAAATTAGATAATTATCCAGAACTTACAACATCAACAATTGGACGAAGAAGTTCAATCTTAACAATTGAGTCGGTTTCGGAAAATCTCGCAGGAAATTACAGTTGTTATGCAAAGAATCAAGCAGGAACAACCGAATATACTGCACAACTTCTAGTTAATGGTTATTATTGTGTTTCTATATAATTTTATTTCTCTTTTGTTCCTATTTCCAGTTCTTCCCCGGATTGTTCCTTTTAATTTTGGTGATTCCCCAATCAATTCCGGACAAACAACACAAGTAACATGTTTAATATCAGAGGGTGATCTTCCATTGAATCTTACATGGAGTTTTGAAGGATCTCTACTTGAAAATTCCAATGGTGTCGTTATCACAAAAATTGGAAACAAAGCTAGTTTATTACTTATTGATACAGTAACTGAATTACAAAGTGGGAATTACACCTGTAATGCTCAAAATCAGGCCGGATCTAGTCATTACACAGCAACATTACATGTTTATGGTATTGTTCTTCTTGTAATAATTGCTTTCTTTGGAATGGATACAGGTCTTCTTTTGTGGCTAAACTTTTGTGTTGCACCATCTCAGTCTTCTAATTGATTTTTTTTGATTGTGGAACTACATTGGCAAAAAATCTCAGCATCTAACCGTAACCCATTTAAATCCTTTCGAAGAATCCTTTCGAAACGCTGAGATTTTAGGGTTTCCTGTTTTCCAAAAATCCTGTGCACTTTTTCTTTTACTAAATTATTTTTTTTAACTAACTTTCGCATGCTTATTATTTTAATTTGTCCTACTAACATTTTTTTTTTTAAATAGTGTATTATAAAATACATTTTGGCAAATCAAAATTTGTAATGCATGCTGAAAAATTTTTGAGAAAATTTTGGTTTTAGAAATTTGCATGATTTTTCAAAAAAAAACCTTAGGTTTTTGAGGAACATTTCAACTAACCGTTTGATTATTTTTTAGTACCACCAAGATGGATCTTAGAACCAACTGATAAAGCATTTGCTCAAGGCTCTGATGCCGCTGTTGAATGCAAAGCCGATGGTTTCCCTAAGCCTGTAGTGACATGGAAAAGGGCTACAGGTTTGTTTGCGAAAAAAAAAAGAGATGGGAGCATAGATTAATTAAAAAAAAATTTTAGGGGTATCACCCGGCGATTATAAAGACTTTAAACCGAATAATCCTGATATTAAAGTTGAAGATGGTACTTTAACTATCAATAATATCCAAAAAACAAATGAAGGCTATTATTTATGTGAAGCCGTTAATGGTATCGGTTCTGGTTTATCAGCAGTTATCCAAATTAGTGTTCAAGGTAAGCTTGCTTTTTTTGGTCGAAAAAACAAACATTTTTGCATGGTCATGGTATAATATTTTAGCTCCACCACAATTTGATATAAAATTACGTAATCAAACATCACGTCGTGGAGATCCGGCTGTTTTACAATGTGAAGCTAAAGGTGAAAAACCAATTGGTATATTATGGAATATAAATAATAAACGTTTAGAACCAAAAGGTGATAATCGATATACAATACGTGAAGAGATTTTAGCAAATGGTGTACTATCTGGTCTTAGTATAAAACGTACAGAACGTTCCGATTCAGCATTATTTACATGTGTTGCAACCAATGCATTTGGCAGTGATGATACAAGCATTAATATGATTGTACAAGAAGTACCAGAAGTACCATATGGTTTAAAAGTGTTAGATAAATCCGGACGTACTGTACAACTATCATGGGTAGCACCATATGATGGAAATTCACCAATTACACGTTATATGATTGAATATAAACAAAGCAAAGTTGGTTGGGAAGGAAATACCGAACGTGTTTTAGTACCAGGTGATCAAACTGAAGCTGGTGTATTTACATTACGTCCAGCTACCACTTATCATATACGTATTGTTGCACAAAATGAAATCGGACAAAGTGATCCATCAGAGACTGTAACAATAATAACAGCTGAAGAAGTACCCGGTGGTCCGCCAACAAATATACGTGTTGAAACTAATGATCAACATTCATTGGTGGTTTATTGGAAAGCACCGTTACGAGATGAATGGAATGGTGACATTTTGGGTTATTATGTTGGTTATCGTTTAGCGAATTCGGAAAAACCTTATCTCTTTGAAACTGTCGAATTTAGTCGTGAAGATGGCAAAGAACATCATTTAAAAATTTCAAATTTGAAAACCTACACACAATATTCAGTAGTTATTCAAGCATTTAATAAAGTCGGTGCTGGACCATTGTCAGATGATGTTAAAGCTTATACTGCGGAAGGTGTACCAGAAAAACCTCCAGATAAGGCTACTTGCACCACTTTAACTGCTCAAACTATTCGCGTCTCGTGGGTTTCACCACCACTAACAGCAGCTAATGGTGTCATTAAGGGTTACAAAGTCATCTATGGACCTTCCGATTCTTGGTTTGGTAATAATACAGTTTTGACGACTTTTGGCACTTTTTGGTCTAATTATTTTTGATTTTTAGATGAGAATACCAAAGATGCCAAAATTACAGCTGCCAGTGAAACAATTTTGCACGGCCTTAAGAAATATACAAACTATAGTATGGAAGTTTTGGCGTACACGTCAGGTGGAGATGGTGTTAGAACGGATCCGATTCATTGCCAAACAGAACAAGATGGTAATCTATCACTTTTTTTGTCTAGAATTTCAGTTTTATTAATTTTAAATCATTTGTAGTACCGGAAGCTCCAATTGCTGTGAAAGCTTTAGTAATGTCAGCCGATTCGATTTTGGTTAGTTGGAAACCACCAATTGAACCAAATGGTATTGTTGAATATTATACCGTTTATTATCAACCAAGTGAGAGTCAATCGGACGAAAAACCAAAATCACAAAAAATCATTCCCAATTTACGGAATCAGAATTTAAGTTATCAAGCCAAAAATCTAGATAGTTCTTTGAAATACGAGTTTTGGGTAACTGCAGCTACAACAATCGGTGAAGGCCAACCATCGAAAAAAGTTACAGTATCACCAAATACAAGTGTTCCGGCAAAAATTGCTTCATTCGATGATACATTCACGACAACGTATAAAGAAGATGTAACATTACCATGTTTAGCAGTTGGTATGCCACCACCGGCAATTACATGGAAAATTAAAGGTGTACCATTTACAACAAACGATAAAATCCGTCAACAACCGGATGGTTCATTGTTTATACGGGATGTTAGTCGTAATAATGCCGGTGAATATTCGTGTCATGTTGAAAATGATTATGGACAAGATTCGGTAACGCATCAATTGATTGTGAATGCACCACCATATGCACCACAAGTATCATTAACATCGACCACAACCAATTCATTAACATTGAAAATGAAACCACATGAATCTGATGTTGAACCGATACATGGCTATACTGTACATTATAAACCGGAATTTGGTGATTGGTTGACCGTACAAGTTGGACCAACTGTTGAAAAATACACATTAGAAAAACTGTTATGTGGTACCAGATATCAAGTATTTATTACAGCATATAATAGTATTGGTACTGGCGATCCATCGGATACATTGAATCCAAGAACACGTGGTGAAAAACCAATTATACCAAGTGCTGAGAAATTCATTGAAGTATCATCGAATAGTGTCACACTACATTTGAGTGCATGGTCAGATGGTGGTTGTCCAATGCTCTATTTCGTCATTGAACATAAAAAGAAGTAAATGTTCAAAAACCGATTATTGTTTTGTAGTTTTCCGGCAATAATTAATTTGTAAATATTTTTAGGACAAGTACTGAATGGATTCAAGTTTCAAATAATGTAAAATTAGGACAAAATTTCGTTTTACTTGATCTAGATCCAGCTGTATGGTATCATTTAAGAGTTACAGCACACAATAATGCTGGTTTTAATGTTGCCGAATACGAATTTGCTACACTCACTGTTACTGGAGGTATTTTTCGTTGGAAAAAAATGAATGAATGCACATGCATATGTTGATATAGCGGTACATTTTGGGCATTTTATATATATGTAAATTTATGCTACACGTCTAGTGAAGTATGATGTATGAATTACAAATAAAACAATATCGGGTAGAGGGGAGAATAGCTTTTAATTGTCAACTGAGCTGTGACCTATGCCAACGTTTCGCTAGTTCTTTTATATAAATATAGGTTTTAGGAGCTTCATCAGGGTTGAAAATTGTTATCAATATACTATTAACAAATTATTCTGTTAGCAACTATTGCGGTTATCTTGATTATTTTTATGTTTTGACAACAATTCTCAACAGGTCAAGAATGTTCGAGAGAGATAAGAGGAGGATGACGTTTTCTTATCAGTATCATGGTCTCTCTCCTTCTAATATACAGATAAATCATTTTTAATAAACCAGTTTAGACGTGAACATACGTTCGATATAATGCCGTTCGTTTATTATTTTGTTAGTGATGTTGTTATACCTTGGTTTCATGTCTCACACTTCACACCTGTTGACAATTGTTCTCAAAACTTGGTAATAATCGATGAAGGTCCTAATTATTTT